>JABJVR010008571.1:0-10541 GCA_025773905.1 Chitala chitala | reverse complement strand
GGGGTCACTTCTTAGACTGCTGCCCCCGCGACCCGGCCCCGGATAAGCGGTAGATAATGGATGGATGGATGGACTTTTGTCCAAGAATCCACCGTCGAACAAACCCACGATCCTTCAGATTGCTTCATTCCATTCAGAAGCCCCACCAACTTGCTATCCTCTGGTTTGCCGTGTTTGCCCCTTCAATGTAGTTGTAACCTTGGTTTCTGAGGTGTTTTTGCACAAGGCATTGTGGGTGTGGTGCGAGCGAGACGGTTGATAAAAGTGTGTTATATGAAGTTGGTCGCCTGCACTGTCTTGCCGCATTGGTGTACATTAATAAAGAAGACTTGAAAACCAAACTGTAACCCGCTCAATACCCACAGCCAGAGGAACTGGAACCCTTTATTACACCATAAAATAAGGGTTACATAGCTGTCTGTAGCAGATCCGTTATGTATATTGTGATGCAGAAATGTTGAAAATCTCTGACTTCAACATTCTCTATCCCTAGATCACCTCTGACAATCCTTGGACATCCACCAAATCTCTCGATAGCCTCCGTGTAATAGCCGTCAACAATCATTAGCTTGCTGCTTGTAGTAAAAGCATTCATTTAGACGATTTTCTGTGAAAAGCCGTCAATACAGATTCCAAATGGTTTTGTTTTGTCACAGGAGTCCAAGTACCAAATATAATTTGGTCCTTTTGCAAAGTACCTACGGCGAAGAAGACGCCTTGTTCCTCCCAGTTCAACACCCCTTGGTTCTAGGTCTTTCAAAATTAAACGAACGTCTTCTTTACTAACATGTAATCCATTCTCTTTGCATTTGGTGTACATCCACCTTTATCCATGCGGTTGGCCCGATGACTGTAATTGTTTATAAATGAAAGTAATTAAACAGTTAATGGAGGTGTATCCCCTGCACCAAAAGAGTCCATAAGACCGTTTTATTTTGATTCATTTTAGATGTCATTTGGATAAAATATACTGGTGATGACTAGTTAGCAAAGCTTTAATGTCCTTATAATGAAGTCCAATATTAAAATACAATCCAACTATCTACAGTAACTCTTGTATTTCCATTTGTAAACGAAAAAACACAAGCTAGACACTGGAAACACACCGGACATCTTTCTCGTGCGCACGAGAAACGTGATTTATTTATTTATTGTCCTTTTAGGGGTTCCATACAATTCAGTAACTAGGAGCGAAAATTTTAACTGCACAAACAAACTACAAACGACCGATTATCGACCGTAATAGCAATGACCTCTGTAGCGCATTGTTCATCAACGAAGTGTGAGAGTAACTGTGTATGTATTTGTAAACAAGTAAGAAGTCCAGTTAGCAACGTTAAGATCAGCACCAGTCTGGGTAAATCCGGCATTGTACAAAATAAACACTGGCGATAATGTCACCCACTGACATCAGACTAGGAGACAGTGTCGCACATTCTTGATGTTGAAAGCCCATGTACACAACACTGAAAACAGCTTTTCATACTGTACTAACTCTGACCCAGTTTTGTGTAACATTTTTTGCAACAAAATTTAGAAACGTTATTTCGCTCTAAATGGTAAAGTTCAGTCGAAAACCACTCCCTACTCACTATATAGCGTGTTCGCCATTTTGTACTGGTGTCCCAATACAGGTGCATCTCAATAAATTGGAATATCATCAAAAAGTTAATTTATTTTAGTAATTCAGTTCAAAAGGTGAAACTCGTATATTATATAGATTCATTACACACAGTGATTTATTTCAACCATTTATTTCTTTTAGTTTTGATTATTATGTCTTACAGCTAATGAAAACCCAAAATTCACTATCTCAGAAGATTTTAATATTACATAAGACCAATAAAAATGATTCTTAATACAGAAATGTTGACTGAAGCATGCCTATGTACAGTATATTTACTCAATACTTGGTCGGAGGCTTCTTTTGGATGAATTACTGCATCTATGCAGCATGGCATGGAGGCGATCAGCCTGTGGCACTGCTGAGGTGTTATGGACATGCTTCATATTTATTGTAAAGATGACTAACTTTAAAGAAAAGTTTTTGTCTTGCATTTAGAAATACCAAAATGTGTTATGCAAACATTACGTTTCCTCAAAGTGAAAGATCTGTTTGGTTTATTGGTGTTTGCTTTTTTGTCTTAAATTTGTACTTCTGTTGTATTAATATTGTGCTAATGTGTTTTCAGAAGTGTACTCCATGGAGGAAATTTCACAGGGCTTGGTGATTAAGTAGACACAGGTTAGCACGGTCTCTCTCTCTCTCTCTCTCTCTCTCTCTCTCTCTCTCTCTCTAACACACACATTATTGTAAGTAGTGTGTTTGTGTGCTATGCCATCCAGGTCCTTGGAGAGAGGGCTCATCCCTGCAAACGTTTAAAAGTTTCCAGAGAAACTGAAAAATTAGTGCGATCAAGGCTTTGGTTAACTCTGCACTGGAGTACAGCATAGACTCAGGAAGTTCACTGAGCTGTATGGGTGGATACACAGGATAACACTCTCTCTGTGCTGTTTTATGGGCAGTGGCGGCGGTGACAGAAGGCAAAATTGATGGACCAACAAAAGCGCTGCATCAAGCTGCAGGAACATGGACCATGAGGTCCACTTCAAGATGAGGTGCCTGACACAGGAGTAGCAGGAGGAGCAGGTCCGCGACAAGGACATGCTAGATCACCTTCTAAAGCAGCATCTGTCTTGTTATGTTTTGTCTGTGCAGGCATGCGTCTGTCTTGCCTTGTCTGTGTGGATGTGCTTCTGTCTTGTCTTGTCTGTGCGGCCGTGCTTCTGTCTTGCCTTGTCTGTGCGGGCATACGTCTGTCTTGCCTTGTCTGTGTGAGCTCGCGTCTGTCTTGCCTTGGCTGTGCGAGCTGGTGTCTGTCTTGCCTTGTCTGTGCGAGCTCTGTATTGCTCTGTGTGCCTGTGTCTCTCTGTATTGCTCTGTCTGCCTGTGTCTCTCTGTATTGCTGTGTGTGTGTGTGTGTGTGTATAATCCTGCAGTGGTGGAAACAAAGAGACACGCAGTAGCCTGGACCACGAACTGTACCTCAAGATGATGCGCTTGGCATGGGAGCAGCATGAGGAGCTGGCCTGTGATAAAGAGATGCTGGATCCTCTAGCGAAGCAGCAGACAGATGAAAAGAAAGATCAAGAAGTGAGAAGACAAGCTAAGGTAGGGGTACAAGGGTGGCCAGGTGAAGGTGAAAGGAGAAGAAATTTGACAGCTGTGTCTGTATGTGTGTAGGAGATGCTGCTGCAGCAGCAATGCTTCTGGCAGCACCTGGCTGAGCAGGCAAAGGTGCAAAAATGCAGAAGAGGACCAGGCTGCTGAGGGAGAAGCAGGAGAATGAGAGGAAGAGACTTGTGGAGGAAAAGCTGAAGCAACATTTCAGGTAAGACCTCTGACATCATGCATAGCTCTGGAGTCCAAGAAATGGTTCCAGTGCAGAACAGTGTCACCACCTCTGCTCTTTATCTCATTTCAGGGAACACAGTGTGGAGCTGCAGACTATATGGTCACGTCAGCAGCATAAGGATCTTTGCGCTGCATGGGCCTGCCAGGAGCACAGGAAGCAGAAGGTGCTCCAACAGAGTCTGGAGTAGCAGGAGAGGGAGAAGGCTCAGCAGAGATACCACATAAACCTGCAACTGCAGGACTTGTAGCTGACCTAGATGAAGGCAGCCTAACAGCAAAGGGTCGAGGTCCAGTAGCTGAAGCAGGAACAGGGCCAACTGCTAGTATGGAGAGGGAAGCCGCTGGGGGAAATGGCAGAGCTGGGCTGGTACAAGCCTGGTGTAAGGTGCCTGACCAGTGTGTTTTCATAGGGGAGGACTTTTGGACCTTCATACAGCTGAGCTTGTGCAAGGCTGGCATGATGGCCCTCACCATTTGGAAATAGAATGGTCATAGTAAAGTTGTAAGGTGTATCAAGACTTTGTTTAACTCTGCACTGGATTACAGTGTAGACTCAGGGTGTTCATTGAGCTGTATGGGTGGATACACAGGGTAATGCTATCCCTGTGCTGTTTTGTGGACAGCGACGGCAGCAGGTGGTGCAGTGCCTGATGGACCAGGAAAAGAGCTGCATCAAGCTGCCGGAGCAGAAAGACACCCAAGAGCCTGGACGATGAGCTGCACCTCAAGATGATGCACCTGACACAGGAACAGCAGAGCCCGTGACAAGGGGCTGGTAGATCACCTACAGATAATCAGAAAGATGTGTCTGTGTGTGTGTGTGTGTGTGTGTGTGTGTGTGTGTGTGTCTGTCTCTCTGTATTCCTGTGTGCGCGTCTGTCTCTCTGTATTCCTGTGTGCGCGTCTGCCTCTCTGTATTCCTTAGTGTGCGTGTCTGTGTCTCTGTATTCCTGTGCACCTGTGTCTCGCTCTCTGTGTTGCTGTGTGCGCCCGTGTCTCACTCTCTGTATTCCTGTGCGCCCGTGTCTCGCTCTCTCTCTGTTGCTGTGTGCGCCTGTGTCTCACTCTCTGTGTTGCTGTGTGCGCCCGTGTCGTGCTCTCTCTCTGTTGCTGTGTGCGCCCGTGTCTCACTCTCTGTGTTGCTGTGTGTGCCCATGTAATCCTGCACTGGCAGCAGCAGGAAGTGCAGTGCCTGATGGACCAGCAATAGTGCTGCATCAAGCTGCAGGAGTAGAAGGAGACATGCAGGGGCCTGGACCATGAACTGCACCTCAAGATGATGCGCTTGGCATGGGAGCAGCAGGAGGAGTGGGCCCACGACAAGAATATGGCGGATCACCTTCTTAAAGCAGCATAAAGTTTTGTGTGTGTGTGTGTGTGTGTGTGTGCGTGTGTGTGTGTGTGTGTGTGTGTGTATAGTCCTGCTTACAGTCAGTCTCAATAATTACCAGTTTGTTCTAATTACCACTATATTCTGTAATGTTAGCATGCCCAGGAGGGGCTGGACAGCCAGTCAACCTTGGGCCCCCAGAGGTTTTTTTTCTCCATACTGTAGAGTTTTTGGTTCCTCTCCTCCATTATTGTCTGGCTTCATTCATTTGTATTAATCTGCAATTTCATGTGTAAAGCATTTTGAGGCACACTGTTACGAAAGGCGCTATATAAAAATAAATTGAATTCAATTGAATTAAAATGCTGGGAAACCTTTCGTGTGGATGTTACTTTGAAATGTACCACATACCTGAACATTGTTGCTGACCATATAATTCATTGAAACAATATTCCCTGATGGCAGTGGCCACTTTCAGAAGGATAATGTACCCTGCCACACTGCAAAAATGGTTCATGACTGGGTTGAGGAGCATAACAAGTTGAGGTGTTGACTTGGCTTCCAAAGATCTCCAGATCTTAGTCCAATGAAACATTTGTGGGATGTCCTGGAAAAACAAGTCCAATCCATGGAGCACCCACCTTGCATCTTACAGGACTTAAAGGATCTGCTACTGATATCTTGGTGCCAGACAACATAAAAAGACCAGCTCTGGGCTGACACATTGCTCCTGATCAGTAACTACTGCTCAAGTTCATTTTCAGAATGGAGGTTCATACATGAAATGCAGCTGTATTTTTCTTCTTTCACTTTTAATAACACACAGCAGACCACACACAGCCATACTATATACCCACCACAGGGCACACACACTACAGCCAATTTGAACACACCAATCAACCTAATCTGCATGTCTTTAGACTGTGGGAGGAAACAGAAGCACCTGGAGAAAACCCACCAAGCACAGGGAGAACATACAAACTCCACACACACCCAAGGTGGGAATTGAACCCCAGGCCTGGAGGTCCACGGCAACAGTGCTAACCACCACACCACCATGTCACCTTAATGAAATGATGATAATAATAATAAATATATTATTATTATTATTATTATTATTATTATTATTATTATTATTATTATTATTATTATTATTATTATTATTATTATTATTCCTTACAGGAATATTTGGCAAAGTGAAACTGACTTTGTCTCCTCTCCGGACCTGGAGTTCTCCTGCATAGGTGGTGTCAATAGAAGCTGGTTTGAAGTTATCTGCAGGAAGGACAAGAGAGTATGATGTTTAGTGGAAAACTGCCATAGTGCATGTTTACAAAGTCTACTGTGTGAGACAAGCCAAAAACAGCTTGCTGAATGAAGTCCGTAACAGTCCACATTTCACATAATGTAGAAACATTTTTACATGCTCTGAGAAACCCTTACGGTATGACTCTCTGAACCGACACTGTTCATAGTAGATAAAATCATACAAGCATTTAACATGTTTATCTAGCTGGTTAAAAACGAACTGCCAGTATGCAAATAATATTAATTTTAAAAGACCTGTATTAATTTTATAATTTAGCGAAAAGGCTATCAGTATCAAATTTTCTGATGAAAAGCGCATTTTGGTCACTTTCCAAAGGTTTCTCCAAGCTCCAGCACATGCTTGTCGTTACCCAATAAAGGATTCAAGCTGCTGGTTAGCGCTCCAAATTTCCTACAGGATTCACATTAAAAATAAAAGTATGTTCAAAATTAATTATGTAAAACAATCAGTTTTCTCAGATAAATGAATACAGTTTAGAAGCACAGAGCCCAGGAATGGGCATGTAGTATTTCTTCGCCCCAAACAGAGCAGATGGCACAATAACACACCTCCTCCTCTGTGTCTCCATCTGTAAAACTGATCCGCTCGTACCAAGAGTGCTGAAATCTAACGTTTAGCAACTCCGACACTTCACAAATCTTGATCAATAAATAAGTCATTTTTCACATGAATGCTGTTTATTATGTACATTAATGTCTTAAAAATTTTAAATGTCATGGTTTCTTGTTTTTAAAAACTAATAAAATACGTCGCTTATTTGTTGTCTTGACGATATGATGTCCAAATTTTTATATTATTCTCATAATCGGTAGGATAAAGAAATTAAAAATGTTGTTACTGTTAAAAACTGCAGTCAGCATTGTTTCCGATAGATGGTTTGAGTGCGGCTTACCTTAGATCAGGGGTGGGCAATTAATTTGGCTAAGGGGCCACATAAGAGACTGGGACTCATTTCTGCTTAATATTAATTTAATCACTCTATTAAAAAGCTTTAAATTGTATAGTTTGGATAAACTTCTACAGGTAAGAGTAGATATTACGATTGGGCAATGAAAATATGAAACAGGCATGGCATTGTAATCGTGTTGGCTAACCATAACACAGACGTGGAAGTGCGATTACCAAACTCTTTATTGAATGTGTCCTGACAAGGAAATTTCTTTTTTTTTTTTAACCGGTCAGAAAGATCTCTCCAGAGTGAATTCACTACTGGCTATTTCTCTCATCATTCTGGCCTTCTTTTAATTAATCAATAAGTAAATATGATAAAACACAATAAGTAAAATACAATAAAATGCAACAATAAAAAATACAATAAATATTTGACACTTAGAAGGATAAGAACAGCAATGAATACAATGGAATAAAATAGGCATTTGTAAAAACAAATTTTTAAATGCAGTTCTAAAATCCTTCACAATGTTGTCTCAACCTTAGAGGAGATCAAATGTAGCTGTGTCTGATAATAAATAGCTAAAAGTTCCCTTTTCATAGTCCAAACAGATAAAAACAGGTTTCAAAATGGAGAGTGATCCTCTTCTTGTAGATCACCAAAGGGCACGCCCCACCAAACACTTCCGACATCCATGAGGCGTGTACACAACCAGTAGTGCTCCACCTGTCTTCAGAAATGAAACAGAGTCATCTTTAAGAAAATCGACGGGACTTACAGCTTGAGGAGGCCCTTCCACTTCTCCTTCGCTGCGTGGAAGCCCCACCGAGTGACATCCTGCTCCGTCCTAAAATTCAAATCAGTGCAGACTTTTTCATGTAAACCCTAGGTGCTCAAGTCTGTCCTCCTTTGGATGAGCGCTGTCCTCGCATTCCAAAGCTCACGCTTGGTCACGCTAGCAGCCACATCCGGGACAGAGAGGAAGTCTGAGCATCATGAGGCCACCCCTTCATCACCTTAGCCTGGGTCAACACAAACTGTGGGTCTAGCATCCTGCACAGATGAGCCACATGTCTCCAGACACCTTGTGCAAACCCACACCTCCAAAACACACGTTCAACGGTTTCATCCTCTGAACAGTTGAGTCTGGGGCAGCCTGGGTGCCTGGTGAGCTTATATCTGTGCAGGACATCCCTGACCGGCAACTTGCGATGGACGCAATGCCAGTTCAGGTCCGGCAGCCGGTGATCCAAGCCAAGGACATTGGGGCAGATCACAAAAAGGAACAATCACCCACATGCACACTCATACCAGGGATTTGGGGCAATAACTCATATGACTAAACACATTCAGGGTGGAACACAACTAAATTACAAGGGTTGCCAGGAAGGTGCTTAATGGCCCTTCCCGGCTGCCAACCATTGGTTGCGGCACTGACATTACAGTATAAAAGCCAACATCAAATCATTTAATTAACAATGACAAGAACAATTTTGAACAAAATATGCATTTTGCAGTATTTTAAAGACCAGCGTGAAATTAACTTTATACAAAGTGCTGCTGCTTTTCTGCTTGTAGTTTAATCACTGCATTGTAATGGTGATTCAAGATGTATTCAAGATGTATTCAAGATGGCGCTGCATGAGCAGCAGCCGGTTACAGCAGCTCTCACCACTCTTTTCTTTTTCATAGTTTTTTCTATTTATTACTGGCATGTCTCACGGATCTTCTTTATAGTGGTTAAATCCGTTTGCTATTGGGCACAAAGGGAGACCATTTTTATTACTTGTGTGTTTGTCTTTTTACTGTTTTCTCAACTTTTCGGGAGTGCGTTGGGAGACCCCTTTGATTCCAGTCATGGCTCCATTGTCTACACCAGAGACCACCTTTTAACTCTACACACCCCTGCTCTTCTCTACACAGAGAAGCCAGAGATTCCGGCTGACATATGGAGAAAACGGAGGGGCTGCAGAGCGGGACGAAAGCTTCAGGAGAGGAAATGGAGATTTAGACCATTTTTACCCTCTGTTATTATGGGTAACGTCCGTTGCCTCTCCAATAAGATCGACGAGCTTTCCGTGCTGACTTGGTTGCAGTGGGAATATAGGGAGTGCAGCCTCATGTGTTTTACGGAGACGTGGCTGACCGAACTAACACCAGACTCTGTGGTTTCCCTAGATGTTTTCAAACTTGAGCAGGCGGACAGGAGATCGGAAGAATGTGGTAAGAGGAAAGGCGGGGGTCTGGTGGTGTTTATTAACGAGAGATTGTGCAACCCAGTGCACGCCTGTGTTAAGGAACAGCTCTGCAATAAGGACATCGAGTTACTTGTTGTCGGCATCCGACCTTATTACATCCCAAGGGAGTTTTCTCATGTTATTGTGTTTAACGTGTACATCCCTCCCTCTGCCGACGTGGTAGCTGCGTGTGAACTACTGCACGGCGCGGTAACTCGTATGCAGACTCTACATCTACAGTCTCTCCTTCTGATCAATGGGGACTTTAATCATGCCTCGTTTTCTGCCACTCTTTCTACTTTTACCCAGTATGTGAAGTGCCATACCAGGGATAACAAGACACTAGACCTATTGTATGCTAATGTTAAAGACGCATACACCTCTGCACCCTCCCCAGCTCTGATCACAACCTGGTTCATTTGCTCCCTGAATACTCACCCAGGGTGAAAATAGAGCCAGCACAGAAGAAGTCTGTGAAAGTGTGGACTGATGAAGCCAGTGAGAGACTTAGAGACTGTTTCCAGTCTACAGACTGGGAGACGCTGTGCAGCTGTCATGGTAATGACATCAACAGCCTGACCCACTGCATCACCGATTATATTAACTTCTGTGTGGAGAACACTGTGCCAACACAGAGGGTACGGTGTTTCTCCAACAACAAGCCCTGGGTGACCCCTGAGCTTAAAGCCATACTGAACAAAAAGAAGAGGGCTTTCAACTCAGGGGACAGAGAGGAGCAGAAGAGAGTTCAATTTGAACTGAAGCACAAGATCAGGCAGGCCAAGATAAGCTACAAGAAGAAGCTGGAGGAGCGGTTGGAGCAGAACAACACACGGGAGGTGTGGAGAGGCCTGAAGACCATTTCTGGTCATGCATAGAGCAGACTCAGAGGGACAGCCGATGGTGATCAGCATCTGGCCAATGAATTGAATCTGTTTTTTAATAGATTCGATTCGTCTCCCACCCGCCCTGCCACTCTTCCTCTCCCCTCTTCACACATCTCCAGTCCAGCAGTCACCACCACCATCCCCCGATCTTCTTCATCTTCACCTCCCTCCATCCCCCTGTCTTCATACCACTCCACACCACACCACTCCCCTCACCAATCAGCCCCTCACAGGCTCCCCCCTCTTCACACACCTCCAGCCAGCAGGCACCACCATCATCCCCCGATCTATCCTATCTTCACTTCCCTCCACCCACCAAGCTCTGCACCACTCCACACCACCCATCTACAAAACCAGCCCTTCATAGCCTCCTTCATCTCCCTCCACCCCTACATCTTCACACCATTCCATGCCCCCCCACTTCACAACCAGCCCCTCATCCCTCCTCGC
>JABJVR010008570.1:0-10542 GCA_025773905.1 Chitala chitala | reverse complement strand
TCTGGCGGAGCTTCTTCCAAGCGGATACGTTTGGAGTCAGCTGCTCTATGAAGACATCCCGCTCAGATGGTGCCCAGACGGGCACCAGGTAACCACATGTAGGAGGAGAGAGTTTAGAGAAGGGTTAGCAGTGCATCCTGGGCCTTCCCTGAGGTCTCTGCCCAGCAGGACATGTCTAAAAAAGTACCAAAGGCAACCTGCCAGGGGCATCCTTATTACAAGCCTGAAGTACCTCAGCTGGCTCTTATCAATGTGGAGGAGCAGCAGCTCTACTCTGAAGACATCCTATTGAGCTCCTCATCCAGTCTTGGAGAGAAACCTCATTTCAGCACTTGTATCTGCAATCTTGTTCTTTCAGTCATTACTCAGAGTCCATGACCACAGGTGCAGATGGACATATAGACTGACAGGTAAATTGAAAGACATGTTTTTGCATTTAGCTCTCTCTTCACTATGACCAACTGGTATTACATTTGCAGAATTGTTGACACAGATTCAATCCATCTGTCAATTACATTGTTTCCCTTCCCATCACTCATGAATAAGACCCTGAGATACATGTACTCTTACAATTTGGGCAGTCTCTTTCTCTTGACCTGGAAAGAGCAATCCACTTTTTCTGAGTTTGCCTAAATGGTTCTGAAGCAACCTGAAAGTCATTCTTCACAGTCACTCCAAACTCCTGTTAGAGCTTTCACATTAACAACTGCCATTGCAGTTTTTTTTAGCTTGTCAGAACTTTTCAGATGAATCTGGAAGAACTCCCAAAAGCATTGCCTAAAATGCCTTACTATAGTTTTGGTCTCCCAGGTTTGTCCAGACTTCTCCTCATCTGACAAATCCAAGTCTCCACCCAATGGTGGTCAGTTGAATACCCCTCTCTTTACCCAAGTGTCCAGAACATACAACCTCAGGTTGGATGATATGACAGTAATGTCAACCATCAACTTTCAGCCTAAGGTGTTCGGGTACCACATACACTTGTGAACTTTCTTATGCTTGAATAATGTGTTTATTATAAATAATGTGTAGTTTCACTAACTAACAATTTACCATTTGGGCTCTGATCTGCAAGGCTGTTCCTTTGAGATCCCCCATCTTTTCTCACATGTGCAATAAAGTCTCTCAGTAGGACTACATTAGATGCACCCTCTCAAGTACACTGTCCACCTTCTCCAAAGAGACTTAGTATTCCAAGCTGCCATTTGGAGTATTCCATGCTGTCAGTTTTGGGTAGGTCCTTCTTTTGCTGGCAAAACAGCCCTGACACTTCAAGACATGGACTCATCTACACTTCTGAAGGTATGCTGTGGTGTCTGGCACTAAGCCGTCAATAGCAGATCCTTTAAGTTCTGTAAATTGTGAATTGGGGTTTCCATGGGTTGGACTTGTTTTTCCAGCACAACCCACAGATGCTTGGTTGTATTGAGATCTGGAGAATTTGGAGATCAAGTAAATAGCTCAAAGTCATTGTTCTGTTCCTCAAACTATTCTTAAACCATTTTTGCAGTGTGACAGGGGGCATTATCCCACTGAAAGAGGCTGCTGTCTTCAGTGAATACCATTTACATCAAGCTGTGTATTTGGTCAGCAACAACATTTAGGTAGGTGTTATGTCTCAAAGTAACATCCAGAGGAATGGCAGGACCCAAGGTTTCCCAGCAGAACATTGCCCAAAGCAACACAGTGCCTCCACCGGCTTGCCTTTTTCCCACAGTGCATGCTGGTGCTATCTCTTCCCAGATACGTGACGCACACACACCCAGCCATCCATATGATGGAAAACAAAATGTGATTCACCAGACCACTCCACCTTCTTCTATTGCTCTGTGGTCCAGTTCTGATGTTCACATGCCCATTGTAAGTGCTTTTGGCTGTGGACATGGTTCAGCGTGTTCTGACACCTTTCTGTCTGGACCAGCGTTAACTTTCAACAATTAGAGTTACAGTAGCTCTTCTGTTGGATCAGACTACACGGGCCAGCCTTTGTTCCCTTCATGCATCAATGAGTTTTGACCACCCATGACCCTGTCGCCAGCACACACACACACACACACACACACACACACACTCCCGCGCGCTCGTATCCTTAGTTTTCAACTTGCAGTATCTAACCCATCTTCTCAGTTAAATGTACCGCCATCTTGTGAAGGATTTTAGAACCGTATTTACAAATGACTATTTTATTCTATTGTATTATTGTATTGTTCTTATCCTTCTAATTGTCTTGTATTATTTATTGGTGTATTGTTTTATTATTGCATTGCTCTATTATATTTTACCTATTATTGTCTTTTATTGTATTTTACCTATTATTGATCAATAAAAAGAACGCCGGAATGATGAGAGAAATACCCAGTAGTGAATTCACTCTGGAGAGATCTTTCTGACCGGTAGGAAGAAAAAAATAATAATAAATGTACCGCCATCTACTGGTTACATGGAAAAAAACGTGTATACCTGGTACATTGAAAATATTAATGCAACGGGTAAATTTAATATAGGAATAAAAATAATGTTTATTGTGTTTCTGGATCAGTAGGGGCCGGGAGAAGGGAAGTGTGATGTCGAGCCACATACTGTTACAGAGAAACACCAACAGAAAGTGCTCACTGCGTGTTACCAAACATGTGTTGGTCAGTCCTGTATGGCAGATAGGACAATGATGTTACTTAATAAATAAGCAAGGAAACTCCAGAAACTATTGGATCCAGTTTCATCGCGAATCTTACACAGACACAGCGTTCTTTCGTTAATTTATTTATTGTTATTTGGCAACCGGCAGCTCAAGTTTAATTACGCCATTTTTAATCAGTATGTGGAAAGTGATTTTAGCTTACAAAAATTATATAAAGGTATGTCAAAATGTGTTGAGGATTTTTGTAATTTGTAAAATAATAATAATAATAATAATAATAATAAATTACGTCATTAAGGAGCGCGAAGTGACGCTTCCGTTAAAGCACGTGAGGCGCGGCGCAGTGACGTTTCGGTTCGGGTTGTCTTTGTGTCCGCTGCAGCTGCGTTTTGGTTCGGGGCTCAAGAAGGGATTATTAATTTTCGTACAAGCACGTTGTAAGGTAAACACGCAGGTTTCATTGCAGAGTGTTTACTGTTTGTTAACGTGTTATAGAAATAATTGCCGTCGTTACTAAAATATCTAACTGTTTCCTCTGTTATTTAAAATCGGTGAAAACTGGGCGCGGTTTTAATATTGACATAAGCGATAAGCAGCAAGTTCGCCGTTTGAAATGACGGATGTAATAGTTTGCTCCATTTTGCTCTCGGATGGTGTGAGTTTGTTTGCATATGTTATTTGTTGTAACCAGTGATGTAGCAGTTCTCTTGTTGGGGCCTAAGAGGCCTTGGTTGAAGAGGGGTGTTTTACAGTAACCATGGCTGCGTTACAGTCACCGTGCCTGTGACCAGTCTAGGTCTCATCTAAGGTGAAGCGTGGAGACCGTTTGTTTGGAGACTCTTTGTTGTTATAATTTACTTGACCTCGATAAACCATACTTGTTTACTATGGGCCCCAGATGAGCCCAAGAAGTACTGATCAAGTGTTGGGAAAACGTTATCATAACGTTAATGCGTTTTAAGCTATAAACGCACTAAGCCGTTTGTTGAAAGTCATTAAGTAGGAAGAATACAAGAGATAATGCTATAGTTATTTTTAACGCACAAAAATTGCAGACTACTAGCTTGTGACACATACTCCACTTCGGCTCACCACTTTGTAAAATGACGTTTATATGAATATAGCTTAGTGCAGGGATAGTTAGGAGTGATGTAGCTATGACCTGGCCAACACTCGCTTGTTGGTGACAGCCAGCAAGGCTGTTTTTTTACGACTGTTCGCTACTTTTTTGTAGCTGCCTTGCATTGGAGTTTTCAGCAGTCTGTGTGTGCACGGAGTGAAGATGTTCATTGTTGTCCAGTAATGTTGAGAACATGTTGCATTTGAAAATGCACAGCCTGCCTCCTTTCTTCACACTCAACTATTTATTTTTGCAATTTTAGCACACTTTGAATGATGATTAAATTTTAGGAATTTCTCACTGTTGAAACTGCTAAGCACAATTAAGCCATGTGAATCACCATACCAGTCTGCATCAGAGATGGCACTTACTGACTGTCTTTTCAGGTTTCTGTAAAAAGGGTGTGTGTGTGTGTGTGTATACACTGTACATATTATAGTTTGCTTAACCAATGAATACACCCTTCTTTTGAGGAGGTGGAAGGTAATGGCTAGTCAGTCGATGGACATGGTGGCCAAGGTGCTGGAGCAGCAGGTGCTGCAGTCGGCAAGGCTGGTGGAAGAGCAGCTGGACACAGAGCTGGACAAGCTGGACAGGCTGGACGAGGACGAGCTGGAAAAGCTGAAGGAGAGGAGGCTTGAGGCCCTCAAGAAAGCCCAGAAGCAGAAACAGGTAAAGGGACGTGGTGGCACACACTTATGAAGTCTATTTTAAATATGTATGACTTAACCATAGTGCATACTGTATACGCTTTCAGACAAGGCATCTATAATCATGCTTATGTTGAAGTACGTCTTGTTGTCACTGTATGCAAAGATCATTTTATATTTTAGTTCTTTCCATGCAGAGTGGAAACCAGTAAAATTGTTTTATTGCTTATTTGCTTTTCAAGGAATGGCTTTCAAAAGGACATGGTGAATACCGAGAGATTCCCAGTGAGAAAGATTTCTTTACTGAGGTTAAAGAAAGCAAGAATGTAGTTTGCCACTTCTACAGAGATTCTACTTTCAGGTATTCCTGTGCACCTGTAATCATTTGGCCACATGTGCCAGTGGCTGTCTTAATTCAGCTGTTCTTTTCTTGTGTTAAGGTGTAAAATTTTAGATAAGCACCTTGCGCTCCTGGCAAAGAAACACCTGGAGACCAAGTTCATTAAGCTGAATGTGGAGAAGGCACCATTTCTCACAGAGAGGCTGCGCATTAAAGTCATCCCTACTATGGCTCTGGTCAAGGATGGAAAGACCAAGGATTATGTAGTGGGCTTCACAGACCTGGGCAACACAGATGAATTCTCCACAGACATGCTGGAGTGGAGACTAGGCTGCTCTGATATAATTAACTACAGGTAAACTGTTTATAAACTTGAAAGAGGTTATGGGGGAGTATCTTAGCAGTAAATTCTTCAGTGCAACCCAGTTAGTTTTACATTTCTCTTAATTCATAAGTCATGTGTTCATTGGTAATCACCTTTTTCAGTTCGATTAGCAGTAGTTTTCTTGTGCTAAGTTCTCTCTCAATAATTGTATTTCACTCCTCCTGTCTTCTCAGTGGTAACTTGTTGGAGCCTCCTACTGCAGGCCAGAAGTCAGTTTCAAAGTTCACCAAGGTAGATAAAAAAACTATTCGAGGGAAAGGATACGATTCGGACTCCGACTCTAATGAAGATTAAAGACTGCTGCGTGAATATCCACATCTCAGGACTTTTTACACAGTCCTCACTCCCAAATGACAGATTTCATTTTGTAAACTTTTTAAGTGCTATCTGCATTCTTCCTTTGTATCATAACAATACTAAGACCTCACATGTTTAGTACCGCTCTCCTACTTAGATACCAAACGTGACTGGATTGAAAGAACTGTGTTGACTATTTCTTTGGAATTCATGACAGCAACTGTGCTTGTTTACACAACAGGGTGGGTGAATATAGAATTGGACCATTTAGTTTGCGATACAGGGCAACGTCCACCAACAAGAGCCAGTTATGTATGATAGCCAATATGTCTTGTTAGGATAATTTTCCGATTTTATTACAAATCCGTCAGCATACAAATTGCTTAATTGTCATTCTTTAAAATAACAAAATGACACCCTGTTGTTGGACAGGTGCTGGGTGAATGAAAGGTGGACTATCTGAGCAACAAGTGCCAAGGAAGATATCTCTTCCATTTTTTCTGTCCTGTGATTCGAATTAATGGCACAGGTGTCTTTTGTATAAAGATTCTCAAGCAGCAACATTGGCTCTTTGCGTCTCATTGTATTCCATTGTCTGTAACTTGCACAAGTGTTTGTTTCGCTGACTATCAATTGCTTACTGCAGTGTATTAATACACAAAGGCAAAAATTCCAAAGGTAAGTGTTAATGTTGCTGTACATTTTTAAGTATCTATACTTAAATGAATTTATTGTTACAAGACAGTTGTTTTACAGAAGCAGCAGCCGTGACGCAGGATACTATGTTTCAATAGCCTTTGGCTGCAGAGGAGTGAGTGGCCGTCTCACCACCAGCTCACCGGTGCTCTTTAGGTAGGTGTGAGCCATATCCTCCTCAGACGGAAGCCCCTGGGGCAACTTTAGTGGCTGGATCCTGGACACAAATAAGTTAAGTCTGTATCTGAACACTTACGCAATATCTCAGAAGTTCAATACACCAATAACTCACATTAGTACTTTAAATTATGAGAAAACACGTGTTCGTGAAGGCTGACCACTATTTTCTTACACAGCTGATATTTTTTCCAGTCTAAAGCATTTTGCTAATTTTAAGGACTTAAAAAAAAAAAAAAAAAAAAAAAAAAAAAAAACAGTAAACTGAAATACAATGTTTGGTGTCTGGGTGGACTATAGTTCAGAAGCAGATGTAGTTTGTAATAAACAGCGGCCCCTAACTAACAGAGTCCATCATTACAATTTTAGCAAACGGCGAAAAAACTGCAATTTCAATGAAAGGAGTATTGTGTGCTCCTTACCTTACTAAGTGTTTTACAATTTTCAGTTTTTCATTAACAGAGGGGATGTTCTTGTGAACACGTGGCTGATGAGCCTACAAAGAAACATTTCCTCATCCACTGGTTTTACAGGATACACACAAGATTCTCAGTCCAGTGACTGCTGTATAATGAATTCCACATACCTTTGTGAGGCCAAAATCTTCAATGATTTTCTTTTCCCAATATGGACGGCGCTTTGCGCTCTTGATACGGGTGATAAGATGCAGTTTATGTGGCTGCTCGGGGTGTCCACTATACTTTTCATGTTCTTTTGCCCGCTCTTCAAACACCTATGTGGATACCAAATCATGACTGTGCAGTTACTATGCAATTACTATACATAGAATACTTTGAATCCACGGTAAGTACATGCCTGAATTATTATGTAAAAAGGACAACAAATTGATAAGTAGCCTTCTAAAAATAATTTTCTTCGTACCTCTTTCGGAATTCGCGATCTTGTGAACTTATTGCGGAGTGAAAAAGTCCATGGTAGTAACGTTTTTTCTGCCAGGTTCTGCGGGGAAAAAAGGTTAAGTGAAATAGAATTAATTGAATTCACTCCGAACTACAATGAAGTGTCTAGCGCACAGGTGTCAAAGTACAGTCCTGGAGGGCGGCAGTGGGTGCAGGTTTTCCTTCCAACCAATTCATTCATTTTAATTTGACCATTATATTAATTAAACACTAATTAGCAGTACATCCCTGCTACTCTTCGTTCTTCCTGATCATTTCCACCTGTCTGCACTTAGCTGTCTTAACTGAGAGAAGGAAACAGAAGAAAATTAAAAGTGGGACTCTTGTGCTTTAAGATTTAGTAACAAAAATATTAATGACACATTACAAAGGCACTATAACTGCAGAATCTGAGCAAAATGTCTGGATAATTTAGCATCGTTTAATTCAAACCAGTAATCATTAATTGTATTCAATTTGTAATAATTACTGAACAGTGGAAACAGCCAATGACAGAGAATGCTTAAACAGGAGCAGTGACTTGTGATCATTAACAAGAAATGTTAAAAATATGAAGCTATGTCTGTAAGTCTTTTTCATGGTTGTAAAACTGTTTAAAAATTAAGCTTATGTGCACTTCTGAATTGACACAGTAATTATACAAAAAAGTCTATGTTTATTTGAAATTATCAATTAACAGCAGAGTTTGGCTGAAACAAAAACCTGCACCCACTGCGGCCCCCAGGACCGTACTTTGACACCCCTGCTCTGCAGGCTAAGCAGCATGGAAAATGGGTGGAGTGAAATAAGAAATCAATGTTAAACAGGAAACATTTTATATTGGTTGAGGGTGGAAATTACCATAGCCCTGACCTATATTAGAGGTCACAGGTACTTTAGTTAATGAAATTTCACTTTGCTAAGGATTTTTTATACAACAACCCCTCATGTAGTAATGAATGGTAACATTCCTTTAGCATATGAGGTGCGTCATGCCTGCCTGTGAGAACAAAGTGCATTGCAGTCAGCTGCTGGAATTCCTACATTCAGCCAGTAGAGGGAAGCATTGTGTCAACATTAATCTAACCTGAGCACAAAATACAAAACCTAGAGATGATGTCAGAATTGTTTTGCCAGTTTACCATAGCACATTTACACAAACTATTTAAATGTGTACAAGTAAACATCAAAGTATATATGAATTCCATAAACATATGTACTGTGGTCTCTCTGCGACCTCTTTGATTTTGTCATCAATATTGCAAAAATGAATGAGTAGTACAAAATGTTTCCCCAACAATTACAGCCTGTATTACAGGGCATTTAAGCTGTGATACCATCCTAAAAAACCAGGCTTTAAAGAAAAAAAAAAAAAAAATTCTGCTCAAGCGACATCAGCTGATGCGCCAGGTACAGAGACGTCAGGAGAAAGCCCCGAGAGGCAGAGAATCCGGAGCTGAACAGGGACCCTGCAATACGCACGAGACTGAACTGCTTTATTGTGCACACCCAGGATGGCTGTGTAGCTCGGTGTTTGTGGTGCTTCGTACATGTGAATTCAGTAAACTGGCAGTGAAAGGAAGATGTCCCAGTGTGGGATGAACCAAGGGGGTACGGGACAAACCAAGGGGGTGTGCTCACCGCTCCATCTCTGCCCTCAGGCTCTGGTTCTCCCCAAGCACCAGTGCATTCTTGCGTAGCTCCTCTCCCAGGTTCTCCCTCTCGCGCCGCAGGACTGCCTCCAGCTCCTCCATAGCAGACCTCTGTGTCAGCAGCACCCCGTACCTGAGGGACAGAAGAAACAGGGTTAACAAAGGTCACAGGGTCAGCAGAGGACTGGCCAGACCACCAGCATCATCTGAGCCTCACACCGATTCCCTCACCCCCAATAAATTACAATATATATTTTTTTGTTGTAACAATATAAAGAGATTGACCCCACTGTCGTCTTTGAAAGGGGATCATTAGCATCGATTAAGAGCTTTTTGATGGTTCTGGTCTAGTTTACATCCAGTCTACTGCAGATTCAGTCAAACTAGAGCCACCGTAAGTTTTAATTACTGCACAGTGAAAACAAGCGACAAAGGCTTCATGTCGAGCCATGAAACATTAAGCTACCTCAGAAGGGACCGCACCCTGCAGGATGTGCTGTGGGGTGGGGCAGAGAGGTGAACACTGCGACGTTAACTGCACTGGCTCCTTGGGGGGAATCTTTTTAATTTGGCCTTGGAGACCCAGAGAAGGCCACATTAAATATTCATGTACTTTATAAGCTAAACAATCCAAACCTACAGTAGGAGTACAGAGGGTCTTTGCCTTTTAATCCAGCGACAGGCTGTTTTCAGTCAATTAGAATCACCCCAGACACCTGCTGAAAATGGGGAGTCCAGCTGAACATCTTTCTCAAACGTGCAACCAAAGGAGCACTTAACTCCAGACTCACATTCAGTCATGGCACGTATATTATCAGGACTATTTGGAAAAACTGAAAATTCTCGGGCTTTCACTTTCATCTGTTTTTGTACTCAGCTTTGCCTGCTTTTCAACCCAAACTACAGGAGTGACTTCCTCAGACCACACCCTCACTGACACCAAGAGAACAAGCAGAATCCACATCAACGCTCACAAGCACAGCAGAGTTGAGTAGAAATTACAGCAACTAGGCAGGAAGCGTAACGTCTCGTAAACAAAAATAACATCCCATCAAACAGATTTACTGAGGCAAGAACCAACATCAAGGAGGTCTGTAGGTACTTAAAAAACCACAATTACATTTTTTAGGGTAATTTAGTGCTGCAGTTTTGTACTGCTTGCTCACAAAGGACTGGAAAAGTTGAATGTGAAAGTATAAAAATACACTGGGCCGCTGTAGTCAGATTGATTCTATTAGTTTTTTGACAAAATAACAGCATAACTACAACCCACCAACCTCAAAAAAGGTCCCGGCGGCCCTGGGGCAGCGCCCATGCCCGACGGCCCTGGGGCAGCGCCCATGCCCGACGGCCCTGGGGCAGCGCCCATGCCCGGCAGCTATACTCACTTGGCATCCAGAGCACGGTGCTCCTGCTCCAAGGAGCGGAGGCTGCCCTTCAGGCTGGCATGCTGCCCGATGAGCTGCTCGTACTCAGCCGCCTGGCGCTCGTGGACGGCCAGGAGGCGCTCGTGGTCATGCAGCGCGGCTTCGCGGCCCGCCCGCGCCTCCTCCCACTGCTTCCTCAGCGCATCCGCTTCACCCTCCAGCGCCTGCACCTGGCCCTGCAATGCTGCATTCTGCGCCAGCAGGGAGGCGCTCTGTGAGCCCAGAGTGGAGCTCTCCACCTGGTGGGGGCAAAGGAGGCCA
>JABJVR010008569.1:0-10544 GCA_025773905.1 Chitala chitala | reverse complement strand
CCAGTTTCCTCCCACAGTCCAAAGACATGCAGGTTAGGTTGATTGGTGTGTCCAAATTGCCCGTAGTGTGTGTGTGTCCTGCGGTGGGTTGGTGCCCCGCCCTGGGTGTCCCCTCCCCTGCTCCCCATGTGCTCTGGGATGGGCTCCAGGCTTCCCCGTGATCCTCACCAGGACTAAGCAGTTAAGAGAATGAATGAATGAACTACTTTTGCTTGTTATTTTTGTTTGTCCTGGCATAAAGACCAAAGAATTGAGCATGGCTGTGCACCCACCAGCACAACGCTCATTCTCTAATTTCTACACCTCACTGCCAGTCCAACTGCAACAGGAAGAGGTAGTCAGGATTTCTCCGGTTAGGCCTTTGATTTGGAGAATCTTTCTGTCAGGTTGTTTTCCCATCTATAGACAAGCCACCTCAAAGAACGGTTCCATTCATGCTACGCAATTTCATTCCTGAATGTGATGAACAGCCACACTTTCCACTTGCAGAAATTTCTCACACTGTCACAGCAGGAGTGAAAAAGTAAAATAATCCACATCACAACCCACTGCAGTCTACAGTCATGCCTTTCAGCTGCTGTTAAAGTCAGCCCTCCTTTGATAACATACAGAGCAGATAAAATCAAGATCATTTTAACAAGCTACCAGGAATGCTCGCATTACAGAAAAGTCGACAAGGTTTCAGCACTGGTATCTGGGCTTCCCTGAACCGTTGTGCTGATGAGAAAATAAAGACGTTTTGAGCACAAGTGTGTGAGCTATCGTGAATTGTTACGCAGTATGAATCACACTAGAAACATACAGCATCTGCTCAGCGTAACTGTATTTGTACTTAAATGTAATCAATATTGAAGGAATTAAATAAAACACATTCAAGAAGTGACACTGTCCTCAACATATCTTGAAGAAATCGTTAAAACCTTTACCGTAGCAAAATAGCAAACATTAAAAGGGAATCACACACTTGTCTGTCATTATATATATATATATATATATATAAATAAATGCCCCATTGTATGTGAAGTATTTTGTTTTATTTTTAAATTTGTTGTATTTGACTGTTCAGAATAGCACATTTCCAAACAGATTTTTTCAGGGATTATGTTTCAATTCGGTTGTGTTGAGGTGGCAGCATTTGTAGTCTTTGTTTGAAAATCATGAAAAATGGTCTAAATTAAAATTAAATTAGTAATCTGGCAGACACTTTTATCCAAAGTGACTTACAACATTTCTGCCTCCCAGCCTGATGTTCTACCCATTGAGCCACCCATTGAGTCTCTTCACACAAAAAACATAAGTTACCCCAAAATTCATCTCCTTTACCCAGAATTCCAGACCTTTACCCAGAATTCCTCTCTAATATCTGAAATTATTTTCCCTGATAATTAAATTTTAAACACTGGCCAACTGTAGTACAAAACACGGTACTGAGGGCAGACAGATTCTCCCTGATCAAATTATTCAACAGTTATTATTTTTATTTATTTTTATTTTTTTACAGTCTGTGTTAGCCACACGAGTGTCTGTCCAGAAGTCGGTGATGTAACCAAACACTGCGATAGGTACATCCAAACAGCAACAAACACCCAGTGACATGTTGGCTTTCTGCCTAACTGCTGCCAAATGATTAATTTTTTCCACTTTGTATCACAAATGATTGCTTTCACAAGTAAAATTGAAACTAAAGATTAAATACTGACATGGACAAAAAAAGAGTAAAGTATTCAAAATAAACACTATCGTTTCAGACAAGACGGTAAAATGACAGCACCGGTGCTCAGTGAAAAATTTACATCTGGAGCCACAAACATCTCTCAAGTGCGTGGAGCTCAGTTAGAAATCAGGACAAAAGGGCCGAGAGATGGGGGGAAAAAGAGCACATGTCACTGGACAGCCCACCAAACCAGCGGGCACTGCTGCTTCCCTCAGCTCCTCTCCTAATAAGTAAACACGTCCCCAGCACTGAGGCATTACTGGCGGTGTAGCACAGAAGAGCTATGCAGGGACATTCACTATATTACTCAAAAGCAAGATGTGAATTTCCCTAAAATGATCAGAAAGCACTGGACAGGACTGGAACTTTGAAAAGTGATTAGAACAAACACAAGACTGCAGAAAGGCTAAACCTCCTGACCTCTGATAAAACAATAGTGATGTGTTTGTCATTTCTGACACTACAGCAGAGGTCCACAAAGCTCTACAGCGTCCCAAAGTGCTCCAGGGTTTTCCACATTAACTTTCTCCTCCTGTTTAGTGCCTCTCCTTTGCAGCTAATCAGCAGTGTTTGTGTCTGGCGTCAACTAGGAGAGCGTACAGGAGAAGCATTCAGTCTCCAGACGTTATCTCTGTACACACCTCGTTACAGTTTCCTGTGGCCAAAGGCCCCGAGTTCGCTGAAGAATGACTCAGAAATATCAACTGTGCCCATCCCTTCATGCTCACGCAGCGCTGAGTTTAAACAGACTGCTCTTAGTTTTAAGGGCTAACATTCCTGGCTTTCTATCAACATCTACTTCGCTACATCAGCTTTAAATTCCTTACCACACTAGCATGGTAACTTTTACCTTAGTTTCACTATTTTTCCTCATTCTACAGATTTGTGTGTTCACTACTAAACTCCTGTGTGTAATGTTATTCATAACCAGCAATTACAGACATATCATAATTAGTATTTAGTTTAAATGTGGATCTATTGTTTTTTAGTTTCACCACCGTATATGTTCAACTAATTTAGCAGCATATTAATCAGTAAAGAACAGTATTTAATGCCTGAGCAAGACGGAGAAAGAACACAGAGTGTCCCACGACTGCATTCTGCCACACAGCAAACAGAGGTCCAAAAAACAACGTCTGCCATCATTCAACAACCCACTAATGGTCTTGGATAAGAAAACGAGTGATAAGGAAACAGACAGCAGCACACCGTGGTCTCCAACAGGAGCAGCTGCTCCGTAAGACCCGGGAACAGCCGCCAGATCCTCAAGTGCATCCATGGCTGTTCCATGTGCCACTGGAACTGACACGGAGGCCAATTTTGCTGCAATCAAAATGTTAACTACATTTTGTACTCGAACAGGTGTGAGTAATGCAGTCAGTGCCTTTTCACTCTACTAATACAGGCGTGAGTACTGTGGTCAGTGCCTCTTCCTTCTACTCATACAGGTATGAATACTGTGGTCAGTGCCTCTTCCTTCTACTCACACAGGTGTGAGTACTGTGGTCCGAGCCTCTTCATTCTACTCATACAGGCGTGACTACTGTGGTCAGTGCCTCTTCCTTCTACTCATACAGGTATGAGTACTGTGGTCAGTGCCTCTTCCTTCTACTCATACAGTTATGAGTACTGTGGTCAGTGCCTCTTCCTTCTACTCATACAGTTATGAGTACTGTGGTCAGTGTCTCTTCATTCTACTCATACAGGTATGAGTACTGTGGTCAGTGCCTCTTCATTCTACTCGCACAGGTGTGAGTACTGTGGCCTGTGCCTCTTCATTCTACTCATGCAGGTATGAGTATTGTGGTCAGTGCCTCTTTATTCTGCTCGCACAGGTGTGAGTACTGTGGTCCATGCCTCTTCACTCTACCCTTACAGGTGTGAGTACTGTGGTCCGAGCCTCTACATTCTACTTATACAGGTGTGAGTACTGTGGTCCGAGCCTCTTCATTCTACTCGCACAGGTATGAGTACTGTGGTCAGTGCCTCTAAATTCTACTCACAGAGGTATGAGTACTGTGGTCAGTGCCTCTTCATTCTACCCTTACAGGTGTGAGAATTATGGTCAGTGCCTCTTCATTCTACTCATACAAGTGTGAGTATTGTGGTCAGTGCCTCTTTATTCTACCCTTACAGGTGTGAGTACTGTGGTCAGTGCCTCTTCATTCCACCCTTACAGGTGTGAGTACTGTGGTCCGTGCCTCTTCACTCTACCCTTACAGGTGTGAGTACTGTGGTCCGTGTCTCTTCATTCCACCCTTACAGGTGTGAGTACTGTGGTCCGTGCCTCTATACTTACAGGTCACATGGTTGTGGGGGTCTGTCAGAGCCACACAACTGCCTAATGAGCATGTCACGTTGTATTAGAGACCCACCCATCATTGCTGTCGCCCACAGTCTGAGGACAGCTCTTATTAGCTGGGTAATGGCATGCCACAGGGGCAGATTAAGATGCCACTGCAGAATCACCCCCCACTAAATCATCTTTTCATTTACAGACTTTGATGTAATGACCCCAGTTTTCCTGGCAGTGGTAACAATGATAATATCACAGCAGAGGTGACTGAAATTACCACTGGACTGCAGGTAATATTTCACCAGACATCTGTCAGTCAGAAACCGGCCACATACCTGCTGCACAATACATTGCCATTACAAAGACAAAATTAAATTAATAATAAAGTAAAAGCTACTGCTATGCTAATGTAAATCCAGTTATTTGTATAATATTTATTAATACTTCACTGCTCGTTAACGCTCTGCTTCATCTTGGTGTGGCTCTACATCATAAAACACATTAGGATCACGTTTAAATTAGTCAAAGTTAATGTGCTCTTGTCTTATAGGCCGATAAATTCTTTGGAATAATTTAAATAAACAGAAAATGATTTTGTGACATTATAGAATGTGATGATGTTGCCAATGGCAAAAAAAATTTTCATCCTTATTTTAATTCGAATTATTATCCTAAGACTCTAGAATGAAATAATTTAAAAGACACTGACTCCAGATCTGAAATTGTTCATTATTCCATATGAAAAAACTAGCAGAAAACGTAAAAAACGAATGCACCTGCTAGCCACTTTAGTAAAATGTTGTTTGTCACACACACACCATGAAAAACACAAACAGGCGCCAAATGCTGAACACGTAGTTCACCGATACGCAAAACATTCCTAGAAATAAAAGGGGAAAAACCTCACAATATTAATTTAATGAACACAATTTTATGGTGTCAGCTCTTCCCAGAGTGCATCACTTTCAGAACTAAAAACGTTCAGTGTGTCTGTCAACCCAACATCACCTCAGCCACTTCAACGCAGCGCACAAAGGGACAATAAACAGCACGCATCCTGCGATCTCAGCAGCTACGCACTGCTCCGGAGACGGCTGGGCCCGGCTTTTCTACATGGCATCGTCTGTGCCCCGCCTCCGCTCCGATTCACAATTAAAATAAGATGCAGAGTGAAACGTGCACACTGAAAGACAGCCCACACCTCCCCCCGTTGTGAGGTGTAGGGTCACACACACACACACACACACACACACTGATCAGCGCTCGAGCCGAACCCTCAGCCAGGAGAGAGTTAAGTCCCTTATCTCAGAGCTCCAGAAGAAATTCCCGGTACAAGAGGCAGTCTGCTCATTTCCTGCCGCGGTGCCCAGTGCCCTATTTATACTCGACACTTTGGAGTGCCACTCGCAGCTGTTCCCTCATCACTCACTCACTCATGCACGCACGCACACACACACACACGCACGCACTTCCTGCCATATCGTTTGCTCTGACATTTCTCTTCTCTCCAACGACATTTTCACACAGATCGCCTCCATGCTCAGGGCCCTGGCTTCGCCGATCTCGCTCCGTGTGCGCCGCGAACCCCGCCTCCCCTGGCCGTTGCGCTCGACTCCTGTCACCTGTCATTTGCATGACCGCTGCAGGTGCTTCTCGCACAAATGTTTCCTCTTGCGTTCTTCCTTTCCAGGTCGACCGCGTCAATGATGGAAAACAAGGCACACATGCTGTCAATCACACGGCGGTGTCATGGATCTGCTCTTCGCTGTGACGGTTTAACTGACGCCTCCTTGACATTTGTGAAAAGCCTAATCGAATATGCTGCCCTGCGACACAAAGCCGGTCCCCTCGTACAGGAACAAAATAACACAGGAGCAAAGACTGCTAACAAAGCACGTCTGACCTGCAACCACTGTACAGCATACAGTTTTACATAATGGGTGAGACCGTAACACCCCAAAACACGCTGACCTCAGATCAGCAGTAGGTCATGTGGGATGCACACATGGACACTGAGCTGCTCAGCTGAATTCAATCTTATGTTTTCTATCATGAAAGCAGAATTGTTAGAAATTTAATCCATTTAAAAATGCCCTCAACAAAAACTGAGCTGTACAATACTAAAAAAACCAATACTAACTCAAAATAAAATTTGGCGTTGAAGAGTCTAGTGTCACATTACTCCTGCATAGACATTTCAGTGTTTTGCGTCCATCTTCCACAGAGACTTTTGTCTTTGGGTATATGTTGTGGTTACAGTATGCACTAACAGCAACAGCAGGTCAGATAACGAGAGAGGGGTGTGGCTTAGGCACACTTAACAACTATCTGTTTACAAACACACTCAGCTTCCACCAAATATGTAGACAATGCACCACAAAAATATCACAAAAGGGACAGAAATCTAAATGTGATTTTAAAAACTAGTTTTGCACATTTAAAACTGTAAACATCACCTCCTGGTCTATGGGTTAGATTCGGCGTAATGGCAAACAGACACAAGATGCAAGACACACGACAAATTGTCTTTGTCAGAGAGAAACTACCGGTAATTATGTTCAATAAAGGTTCAGTTTGGAACGAGCACCTGAGTGTGATTTAAATATATCAGGGCATTACATGAACAGAAAATCACAGAGTGTGATTCGATACAGTGGAAACACTCACAGTGTTCGTCCATAAGGTGAGGTAATCTCTTGGTGCTCCAGTTAACGTTGGCTTCGTGGGAGGGGACGCAAAAGCAGGCTGCTCTGTTTAAAGTGGCCGAGAGCCCCTAAGGAACACAGTGGGCTGCGTCCATGCACCATATGCCTTTGATAGAAAGAAAATAAACGCAGAGCACCGTGCTTTACCAGTAAATGACATAAAAGCAGACAAATGCTGAAGGAAAACCAGTTTCATTTCACCTGCACATGGAAAACTGTGGGTTTTTATCAGGATGAAGGTGCATAAGGACTGTGTGGAGATGTTGGAGCAGCTGGGCCTCCACCTCGACTGAATTAGTGAGAGTCAACTGAAAACAGGAGCCACTGATAACACAGCAAGCAAAACCATTGACATCACAGCAAATGGTCAAACGTGTGGATGTCCCGTTAATGAAGAGGGATGGGAAGGTGGCAGACTGCCTCGGGCAGCTGCATCACACACACATTCGGAATGCCGTTGGTTCCTTTTTCTCTAGTGTGGAACATCTTTTCGCTCAATTTGTGGAAAGGAAACGACATTGTGACGTATGTAATTCAGGTGTCTCCTGAGAATGTGGTGCAACATGGTCATGGGTGCCAGCAGAACAATCAGACAGGAAAACCGAAACCCACAGTTTACATTTATACATTTACCCAAAGCAACTTACAACATTTCACATACATGACACAATGAGCCAGCACTGAGGGTCTTGCTGAAGGACACACCTGGCTGGGCTGGGATTTGAACCAGGAGACTTCTACATCCCAGCCTGATGTCCTGTCCATTGAGCCACCTGGCCAGTTATCAAAGTTTTTGAAGGTTTACCATGTGAGTTTTCTATCTACTGTGAGCTTTCATTTAGAGGAGTCCAAAGTAAGGAAGTTAAAAACACAAATAACCAAAGGGGTTACCTGTATGTCTCTCGAGCTAAGGCCACGTCTGCTATTTTCCAGATAACACCAGCTAAACCTTTGTGACCTTACATCATGTGCTCACAATGCTCCGTGTCAAGACCGTTTCCATCCACGCTCCCTCGTTATGGTATCACCATGGCAGGACCGTCGACCTTACGCACTCTGGACTAAAGCCTTAACGACACTGTACAAGTGTGAATGCCATGCAGCAGAGAGATGGGTGTGTGGTCACATAACTTTTACTGGATTAGTCATTTCTGAGGCGAGCGTGACTCAGGCATGCCACACACTCCCCCATCAGTGCTACTCACTTCTTAATGCTGCGTCTCTGCATGAAAACAGTGAGAGCAGTCAGCCATGGTGTTAAGGCCATCCTGAGGTGAGCTCCAGCACTTCTGTGTTTGCTCAATAAAGGGCACTGATGACAAAACTGTTTGTCCCTATGATGCAGAAGTTCATAACAGGGAATGTATTTAGACTATTACCATAGCAACATGTAAAAAACCTTAGTAAGTATCCCAACTGTGCACTTACACAGCTCTGTAGATGTCGGCCCGTGTATAATATAGAGCACACATGGCTTATTTCCTTTTCAAAAGTACCAAAACAGGCTTTTCCATGGTTAATGTCTTGGCACGTGGAGCAAAACTTTACATGCCACACATTTTCCCACAACTTTAGCTTCACACACAGTGGCAGTAGCTCATGGGACACGGACTGTTAGAAATGTGGAAAAAATACGGGGACCCCCGTCAATGGAAACATCACTCTCACGTTGTTTTACTGACCTCCTAAAAAGACAGAAGACATCCACAAACAGGCAGTGGGTGCTAATACTGAGGTTGGATAACTGCTAATTATTTCAATAACTGTTTGCTACAGACTTACAAATAGTCAACAGTTTTTAATGTAACAAATTAAAGAAGAGGATGTGTGTGGGTGTTTGTATTGTACCCACACAAACATCATTAAACATGTATGTGGCGTATCCAAGATGGTCACTGATGACATCACAGAGCACATGTGAAGCGTGAAGCACACGTCACACGTGTGTTTTCAGCCCAGACAGATAAGCACTTTTGAAGATGTGAAAGTTAAACTGCTGTCAGCATGGCTGGTGAGCATATGTGTTCAGGTGCAGAAAACTGAAACGTCAGAGAAACGTATAAAGAACATTTTGATCACAAAGGGGCCTCCTTTTGCTGTTGAGCTCACACTGAAACTGACAGCTGTCCATCAGTGTGCCCCCCTCTCCAAAAGCCAATCAAATCTCACCGGAAAAATAAAAGGCTTTTAGCAACAGCAACCATAAACTGCATTCATTTTACACGCATGACACATACAAACATACAAACCAGTATTTGCTGATAAACGAGTAATCTGCTTTGTATGACAGCTGTTAGCAGTGACGTTCTGTAAACACAGTGACACTAACCTTTCATACGATGTTCCACATCGCCTGGGTTAGCTTCTCTGCATGACAGACATGCAATACCTGATTAAATGAAAATTTACTTACTTTTCATATGACAGACTTACAGGTTTCACAAAAGATGAGACAAAAAAGCTTCCATATGGCATTGTGATGGTGCATGTGGTATGTGTAATTATAGGTAACTACGTCTGTCTCGGTGGCAGTTCAGCACTTTTTTCCCAGCATTATAAGAGGCATGTGGTGTCCTGGCTCAGGCTGATCATTCGACACTCTCTTATCTTTACAGGCCGGAGACATCTTTTGGACCTCAGGAGCTGTTTACTTCCACTTCTTCCTGCTTGTCTGGCTTTGACAGCACTTGTGTGAGGCATGTCGTTTGAGGAAAAAGCCTCCCAAACTCTGGTCCACCGGTGTAACACACACTTCTGTTCGACTGTACACTGATTTCACATTCATTACATTTTCCAAGGTTGGTAATGCTGCTAAATTCAAATGTCTGTGTCAGGCTTCATATGTTTGCATTTGTGTTGTTGAATAGCTGCCATGTAATTCTATTACCATTTGGAAAGAATCTGTTAAGGTTTAGCAATATTACTGGATAGAAGGAATGCTTCATTAACAATACACAAATACGGCACAAAAAAGTGTTTTACAAAACCATCTGGCAAAGAATATTTTCTAGTGATAATTTGTACATTGAGAAAATGCTGTGACATGCCTGGGCCATTACGTGTGCATGTAATTATAAAGTGACAAAGTGACACGGAGCCCACATGATGTTACCAGCTCCAGTGCTTCTAGTTCTGTGTTTTTAACATAGACAGCCAAACAAAATGCCGTCCCCTCAACCTACAGCATAGCACGGCAGAACATCTGTGCCCAAAAGGCATCCCAACCAAAAAAGACATTAAATGTAAGGATTCTGTAGCTACAAGGTGTTAAGTGGTGGTGTAACTAGAACACACTGAACACATGGTGAGAACCAACACACAGAAGGGTTTCAACCCTACATCACTAAGGCACAAGAGGGAAGGTTATTACAGTAGGCAGGTAAAGTGAGCAGTCAAGCCCTCAATGAACAAAGATCAAAGCAACCACATAGTTAAACAGCCGCCGTTTCAGCGTTTCCTTTAGCAGAAACACCAATGTACGGATTTGTCCCAGCTGCGTTCGCTTTTACAGCCTTCCTCCAAAGGCCCGGCTGTTATACCATGTCCCTCCCCACTCTCACTCCAGTGGTACCTTCTCTGTTTCAGACATACCATCCACCAAAGACCAACATTTGCTGACCAACACAACACACCACAAGGTCACAGAGCATGCTGACTCAACACATATTCGATGATTGTTTAGTTACCATGTACAAATAACCAAATATCATGTTCCACTGGAATACGTCACCTGCACATAATGAGTGTTTAACTAGAGCGGCAGGTCTAAGTACCTGCACATAATGAGTGTTTAAATGGAGCGGCAGGTCTAAGTACCTGCACATAATGA
>JABJVR010008567.1:0-10545 GCA_025773905.1 Chitala chitala | reverse complement strand
CACATACAGACAGCAGACAGTACAGCAGACACATACAGACAGCAGACAGTACAGCAGACACATACAGACAGCAGACACATACATACAGCAGACAGTACAGCAGACACATACAGACAGCAGACAGTACAGCACTCGTTCACATTGCACTGTTTAGAGTGAGTATTGCACTTGGGATGAAACTGTCCCTTAGTCGTGTGATCCGAGCCTGGAACGCTCTGTGTCGTTTACCGGATGGCAGCAGTTCAAAGTGTCTGTGGAGTGGGTGTGTGTGGTCTCTGCAAACTGTTCTTGCTCTCCTGAGGCATAAAATTACAACAGAATAACACATACCATAATAAAGGAAACAATCTATACCTGTTACAGAAACGTTAAAGGTTCAACAAATACTAAATTATACCTCGTTTCCTTGTGTGTTCCGTTAATTTTAAAATGTCTACCCAATTTAATCTCCATCGTTCCGTTACCTTTTTAAATTAAAATTTAACTCAAAGGCTAGTAGTCGTGAGCGTGTAATACACCCCCACCCCATTTTTAACTAAATAAACTTAAAAAGTAGATAACAGTCTTAGCGTACAAAAACATACACATGCAATAACCGCAAAAGCACTACACTCTTACAAGCGCTTTGATGGCATATCGTGTCCCCTGCCCCGTGCCCTGTGCCTCCTGGGATGGGTTCCAGGCTTCCTGCGACGTTGTATTGCACAAGTGGTATAGAGAATGGATGGATGGATGGATGGATGGATGGATAAATTGAATTTCTGGCTCTGCTTCAAGGCATAGGTTTTTCAGTTTTGGTGGAGACCAAATCAGCCCCAACCAACAGCATCTCTAAACAGACACTATATTGATACAGACATGCTGCATGCATGAATACATTAAAAAATATATATATTAAAATATATACAAAGATAAGCTAAGAACAAACTCTCTCTCTCTCTCTCTCTCACACACACACACACACACACACACACACAAACACACACACAAAACATGTTTGGGGCTGAACATTATCTCAAATAGTTGTGTTGGTGGTATAATACACAGATATGTCAATGTGCACTGCAGCATGTGTTGTGTGAATACACCACTCTGACAGCCTGTGAGAGTGCAAAACAGAGCATCCACTGTTTGGTTCAGTCCTCTGTACACCCTCAGTGCACCCCCTCCCACTGGCTAGGTCACAAAACAGTCCCTCAGAGATATCGAACTACATAGCCAAGACCACGCATCTAACTGTCTAACTGTGCATTGTCTTTAGTCCCTGGCTGTGCTAGGAACTAATCAAGAAGACAAGATTTGGATATATCAGGATATTATATTTCTTGAATCACGCTAAACATTACATCTAGGAAGACTCAGATCTGATGAGACTATCTGCAAGGTTAACATTTTTTTTTTTATTAGCAGCTGGTTTTTTGGTTTTTCTACTGGCGCTGAAGTCTGAGGACAGATTACTAGCCACAATATTACATTTGACTGGGGAGGAGCCTTTCATGTCAAATACATTGCTTATTTGTATGCCTACTGAGCCCTGTAGGGAAAGATTTCAAACAGAAACTCTGCCTGTATATTCATTCAAACATTTTGGATTATTTGAGTTTTGTCTGGTACTGGGTCTACTGTGAACCTACATATGGCATCTGCTATTTGAGGATGAAAAAAAAAATTCAGATGGTAAATTACAGCCTTTTAGTTTCTGTCCTATCTCATCAGAAATATCTGTGCAATAATGTTTCTACTACAGTTCCCAGAATGCAGCTATACCGGTGGGTGGAGAACTGGAGGAGGAAGTCTTACCTGCCTGGACAGGTAGGGTGGGATTTCACTACAGGGGAAAGTAGTGGAAAAGAAAGGGAGAGAATCATGTTAGAGAGGTTGCGAGGAGGTACTTTTGGGAAATTTAAAGGAAAAGAAGCTTTAAGGAAAATTAAATCATAATGTTCTGGATCATCTTTGTTTAGAAATTGATAGATCTCACTACCTGAGTAAATCAGTTACAGACGAAGAGCATTGTTGACTGGACCTGCCTCTCATTCATTGTGAGAACTGAAACAGGGATAAAAGAAATATCTTTCCAGGTTCTCAGTTATGGTTTATTGCACTAGATAGAACCAAAAATACAGAGGAAATAAATAGGAGAATCTGCCTCACATTGCTGCGTGTGTCGTTTGGTGATGATAAAAGGTAGGATGTTGGGTTTTTTGTTTAACCCTGGAACTTTTCTCCTGAGATACACAAGCAAGTCTGATTGTTGAAATTGTGTGTCAGGGTTTCTTCAGTCCTTACCTTTGTAATTTGCGTCACAGTGTTTTGACACTTCTGTAAAGGGTCTGTTGAAGCATACTTTGCCAGCGTGTAATGGAAACCTGTGTTTGGAGAGAGCCTGGCTATGGACAGACGTAATTCCTTTATAACAACAAGTGCATCACAAATCATAAAGTAGTAGTGCTGCAAACAAAGAAGATTTGCCTTTTTTGCATCCCAACTGCGTCTACATAATCGGAGCTTAGAGCAGCAGTTTATCCAGCCTTCACTATGCAGTCTGCAGGAACAGGACAGGACGACTCCTTTGACTTCCTATTTAAGATCATCTTGATTGGAGATTCCAATGTGGGTAAGACCTGTGTGGTCCAGCGTTTCAAATCTGGGATCTTCACCGAGAAACAGCAGAACACCATTGGTGTGGACTTCACTGTTCGGACATTGGAAATCGAGGGCAAGAAGGTCAAGGTAGGAGAAAAAATTTATAATCAATAATGAACCCTTTAGATGTTTGAAGATATGTGCATTGATAGATATAGGTGAATTGCCTTAAAAGCATACGGGTGACCATAATGATGACGGCATATAGTAATTTAACATTATGCATATTTGTATTATGAGATTTATTGCTGTAAGAGTCTAGACGTCATTGTGTCGATAAAGACAGAAAGCATAGATGGCTTTAATCTGACATCCTATTATACTTTGTAATTGTAAATTGTGCAACATCATACCAGCACAAAATAACATGATGCAGGCAGAAGGAGCCTGTAAAACTGGAAACGCAGCCATCCTGCCGGGAGCACGTGTAACAGGCTTGGCCTGTTTGTCAGAATCCATGGCTGCTTTCTCAGCAGCCTTCCACATGCCGAAGCTCAGAGTCTAGAGAATGCCATTAGTAAATGGAGAAAGTTCTTAGTTTTCTGCAGTCAGCCAGCAAGGCTTGGGGAGTATCTTTGAACTTCTGTATTTGTGTGTGCGGTTATGGTCTAGTAACAAATGCCAACATTTACAGCCTGCACCACACCTGTTGTCTGTATTGTTCCAGAACCAGCCCAGCAACTAAAGGGGGGAGGTTAGAAACATATGGAATTTGCAGTATTTTTTGAAGGTGTCAGCCATGGGGTTGCATTTAAGATGCCTTACTCTAACAGATGTGGTAGTTAAATAATTACAGGCTAAACTGGAGCATGATAAAGCTCAAGAAATTTAAACTTTACGTATTTTGAAAACGTCGCAGATTTTACACAGTTAAGGATGGAGTACTGTTCAGCTGTGCACCTGTTGTTCAGAACTTTGCAAAGGAGTAATTCATGACAGGGTATTGTTTCTAGAATTTCAAGATTTTACTGAAAGATAATAGTGGGGAAAGCTTGCACAAAATGGCTGCCAATGACAGTCTGTTTATACCTGCTGCTTATGCAATGCTTTAGTTTTGTCAGTGTAGAAAATGTCCTCCTCTTAAATGCTTAACACATTTATATAAGCTCTGTTTACAAAGAAAAGCACACAAGGAAAGCAAGGTTAAAAGTCCATGTAAAGGGTTCGGGTGTGTTCAGTTGCCATGGAGACACTATTGTGACACAGAGACTAAGCTAGTGAGAGACCGCATCTCAGGAGGTTTAAACCTAAACAAATCAGGAGGGAAGGTAACAGAGCAACATCTTTGCTGTGTTTTTATTGGTAAGGCAAAAGTATCAGAATAGCACTTTGATTTACTCAGCGTCAGTGTAGTGTTACAATATACCTACTCATTGTAACTGCATCACAGCAACTAAAATACCTCAGACTTTTTCCTTTTTTTTTTTTAAAGGCCTTCATGTACACCATCACCAGCAATATGTATGTCTACAACATAAATTGTGTAGCCAAAACTATTTTTAAATAAGTAGATAAAAAATGTACAAACAGTCAATGTAATTACCTTTGTTGTAAGTTTTAAACTTCATCAGAGTATAGACAAAGAATGCACACTGGTTTGTTTTAGTTAAGGGGACCGTTTTTCTGCGTCATGTGTGGGCAGATGCAGGTATGGGACACCGCAGGACAGGAGCGTTTCCGCACCATCACTCAGAGCTACTACCGCAGTGCCCATGGTGCCATGATCACCTACGACCTGACCCGACGAGCCACCTTCGACTCTGTGCCGCACTGGATCCACGAGGTGGAGCAGTATGGAGCCTCCAGTGTTGTGGTTGTCCTTATTGGTAAGCAGGCTTTGCCACCTCAGGATGGATACCTGATTAACGGTATCTCATCTCTTCTTCTGCTGCTTTGAACCACCATTAACCTATAAAATGACTAACATTGCGTGCTTGGCTTTATAACATGAATTTAGCATTACATGTAACTCAACGTGTGCATTCACCCGAGTTTTGGCTAAAGTTGCGCGTCACCGTCTTCCCTCCAGGGAACAAATCGGACCTCGAGACCCAGCGGCAGGTGTTGTTCGAAGACGCGTGCACACTGGCGGAAGAGCGGGGCGTTCTGGCAGCCCTGGAGACATCAGCCAAGGAGTCACTTAACATTGACGAGGCTTTTATGCTCATGGCCCGTGAGCTCATGGCTCGCAACGGCATGATGGTCCAACAGCAATCCCCACTGCGGGACTCCCACATCCTTTTGCGTACTAACTCACGGCCTATCAACAGTCCCACTCCGTCTGAGAGGAAATGCGATTGCTAATAATGGTGCTAATAAGGGGTGGCTCAGCTGCACCCCCCACCCCACCTTCCAAAGACACTATCATATGTGTTAATGAAGAATCAGGCAACTCAGTAGTACTGTTCAGTGAAGCAAACTGTAACTGAAAGTAGCAGTTTTATGAGCTGATACCATTTACTATAAAGTTACCTTTGTTCATATTATTAGTGTAACAAAATCCAAATTAAACCTCCTCTTCAAATTTGAAATGGCAGAAATTTCAGTGGCGAAATGTTATAGTTGGCTTGAAGATGTCAATACAGGGCAGCAAAATAACTAGAGCTCTGAAAACACACCTTAAGTTCTGGTTTTATTGTACCTAATATGTCCAGCAAGGTAATTTACTATGAAATCAGTGACTGTTTCGAAGGCTAGGAATGCCTTCATGGTAGAAGTCCCAGCAGCTGGCTCTGCTGTTCTGACTTGTTGTTCAAGTCAGACAGCCGCACTATTGGTACTGCGTGTCAGAAGCCTCACTGGCATTAAAATCAAACAGCCGTGTCTACACGGTACACCTTTCACATCACCCTAAGTGCCTCTTCAACAAAGCCAAACACTGTATCCCTGCTATTTATGTGCCACAAGGCAAAATGCTCATCCTTGCATGTACTTCAGGTTTAGTCTGCTTGACACACAAACTAAATTTTGAAGAAGCTCCGCCCCCTTTAATTGCTGGGTTCTGTTATCCATTGTACATTATGTACAGTATTCATTGTCTGAATATTTAAAATATGAAACATGTCTTTTAAACAAAAACTATTATATGATTTCACAGCTGTACTGTTAATAACAGTCCTGTAGCCATACAGGAGAAAGGTGCACAGAGAAATGTATGGCGAGAACAAGAAATGGCTAATAAAAAAGGTTTATAATAAACATATGCATCACTTTTATGTGTTACTTTTCATTAAACTTCCAAGACCCTCTTTTTAAAACATCAGTGTAATAAATTAGTTCTCTGCACTACTAAAAATAAAAGCCTAATTAAGTAAGGCACCAAATTACAAAAAAAGGGTTGAAAAAGTTACACTTACTGAAATTTGAGGAAAGGATGTAAAAGGTGGTTTGACACACAGAAAATTAAGTATAGAAATTAAGAATGCATTGAGTCCCGGTGTTTTTCCTTACTATGTCTTTTATTTTGAAGCTAACAGTGCAGATCACTTTTACTTCCTACTAACATGAAACCTATTCAATCCATTCTGCCCAATGTGTACTGAAGATATAACACCACATTGTTAAAAAAGTAGCAGGTTTCACATTATAAAATTTCAGAAGTTGTAAAATCTACTCTTAAAGACTGCACAACAAACAAAACTATTTCTTTGATAAGTAGAGTCAGCAAATTAAACTGACATGTATGCTACAGGTAGTGTCCGTTAGCAACGTAAACTGGTTTCTAGTTTTATGATACTTTTACTATCATAAAAGCTGCAGTACATATTACTAAAACAAGCGTGCACATGAGCACACTGCTCTGTGAACAGCACATGGGAGTTGCAGTACTATGGTAATATTCCCACACTAAATTGTTCCCTTGTACCTGTGTCATTGACAGCCTTGCATTTTATAAGCACGTATTTCACTTCTGCGTGCTCACCTGTAAGCTGCTTTGAAAGCAATCGCAGAACTGTACCTACAACTGGTGGGCCCCTTTGGTGTTCGACCATTGGACTCTGCACCTGTGAGGGGTACCCCCAAGGGGGAGGTAAGAACAGCTCCACCTGCGACCCTACTCCAATGGCCAGCCCTCCTGCCTGAAGACCAGCTCCACGGCTTCCTGGACATCCTGCACTACAAAGGACGGGTGCGCCAGCGTGGGGTCGAAGCGGAAGTCGCGGTGACCGTGGAAGACACGCTCTGTGACCGCCTGCAGTGGATCGGAGGGCAGGTCCTGCCGGTCCTGGCTGTAGACGCCGGTGCAGACGAGGATGGAGCTGCAGCTCTCGGGCAGATCCCCCTCACCGTGCAGCCCCCCAGGCCCCGTACCACCTTTCATCTGGGCCTGAGCTCTGGCCTTGCGCGATGCCTGCAAGTAGCTGTTGTACAGGTTGGCACCGTAGATGTCTGCCATGGGATTGTCCCTGGGTGGACACAGAGATGGGAGTACATTGACAATCTACCCCCATGGTTCCACCGCTTAGGCACTGGGATCTGTCCATGGTAACACGCAGTTTTCTTCATTTTTAATATGAAAATTTAAATGAGGGTTTATAAATGCAAAAGAAAAGACTACTAGTATGTGAGGAAGCCCCTTTCTGTGCCCCTCACCACTGCTGCTGCCACTCTGATGTAAAGATACACATGGCTGAGAACACAGCAACTCACCCTATGGCATAGAGTCGCTCTACAGGCCCCGCCCAGCCGAGGTTCACAGCTTGCTGGCGGATCAGCAACTCTGCGTAATTATATGTAACTACGCTGGGCTTGCCAATCAAAGCTTCGTACTTCAACTCACACCCTGTGATCTTCTTGTAAATGTTCTCCAAACAGACCAGGAACATGCCATGACCGAACCTAAGGACAGAAAAAGGAGACCACAAAACCATGAGCACACTGCAAAGGCGCAGGAGAGCTTGTCATTCCTGTCCTTTTGTCTAGTGTTCCACCTAACCTGGGGTTCTTGGCTTCTGCCATCCACATGAGGTCCATGTTACATGCCAGTACAGGAATATGAGGGTAAAACAGTGACTTCACTGTGTCTCCTGGCCTCCCATTGGTTAGGAGAACGTCCACAATCAGCTGAAGATTGGTCTCCCATCGAATCGGCTCTCCAAACAGAACCACAGCTAGCAAGATCCAATCAGAGTGGAAAGTTATATGTGGAAAACAGCTTCAGTACTTAAACATAATTAATAGAAATAAATAAGCAGGTAAATTTTAAAACAGTGGTACCTTCAATTGGAGGCAAATCTTTAGTAGGAGGAAGCTGTAAGGTAGAACTGAATTTCAGTTACCAGCACAACTGCCAAAACACACAAACACAAAAAACTACAAATATGTACAGTACAGTACACACACACTGACTCCCACATCCAAAATGGTATGCAAAAACACAGAAAAATAATTAGATCATACATTAGTAAAAGCATGTAGTGACATATGCGATAGAACTTACAGAATCTTTTGGTCTGCGATTATGATCAACAACATCCAGCAGAGGGTAGGCTTCTCGCAGCATATCAATAGTCATCACATTCTGGAAACCCAAACTGTTGGATTTTATAAGTTAAGGGCAAACTCAGCACACATCAAAACAAGAGGGCGTAAATAAACAGACTTTGTAAGGAGATTTATCACTTTAAACCACACAGACCCAAAAAAAGACCTGTCACAAACTGATATGACTTTCACCAATTCACTGTTCCAATATAATTAACAGCTAATACTAACATGATGAATGAAACTGAAGCAGGCGTTCATGTAACGTATCTACAAGGGATACTTTTGGGCCACCTCTGTGACTGGGCCCTGACCAGACACCAGCACACACATGCTGTGGAACCGATTGAAGATCCGCAGGGGACTGTGTGACAGCATCACCTGGTCTGGAGACACCTGTGCAAGAGAACAGGATAGATGAGAGGCAGGAGCAGCTCCACATTATGCAATGTGTATATGACGTGATGACACTCAACTCCTGACATTACTGCTCTCTGGGCTCTGAGAGCACGAGTCACATGGCTACAGCTTCAAAAGGAGCCTAACTACCTTTTAGAACGGACTCTGAAAACCATAGCTATCCTGCTTCTCTGTAAAAACCTGAATTTCTGCGATTTGTTCATAGCATGGGTACTGTCCCCTTTACAATTCCACCTTCCTCACCTCAACTTCCAACAGATGTGACAGCTGTTCAGCCTTGGTCTGCCTCATGCAGTTCCCAGCATTCGTCACAAAAACCACCGGGACTCGGTACTTCCCATTCCTGTCCACCAAGTTCCTGAAGCAGTGCTTCGCAGCGGGAATAGGTGTCCGGCCACGAAGCAGAACCCCATCGATGTCAAACAGTAAGCCAAAAGAGGGCCGATCCTGCCAAAACACAAAACAAGAAAAGCAGAAATGCTTATTGATTAAATAATAATAATGATGATGATGATGATGATGATGATGCAGCAATGTATGCAAAGTAAAAATGTTAATGTGGACATCACAACCTTCATCAAGTCTTCAGTCAAGAATTAAGATTTCACCCATTGACAGTGAATTCAAGATGGATAAGCAGATTAATACTGTAGTTAGTTTCTTTAAGGATTAAATCATTTTTAAATAAAATGGATCTTGAAAAAGTCATTCATGCATTTATCACAAGCTTCACTACTGCAGTTCCTTACACGTTGATGAGGACCAAGCTTGCTTTTGCTAGGCTACAGATGGTAAAAAATATTGCAGCACTTTTTCGAACAAAGTCTTGTAAGTGGGATCATATAACCCCGGTTCAACAGTCTCTTCACTGGCTTCCAGTGTAATTCCACGTTAAGATTAAAATTCTACTAATGGCCTATAAAGCGACTCATAACTTTGCACCCCCACAAACTGCTGCACTTTTAAAACCACACTTCCCTTCTCGGATGCTACAGTCTAGTGAACATCTGTTATTAGCTGTTCCAAAGGTTAGGACGAAGAGTCGAGGGGAACGTGCCTTCTCCGCTACAGCACCTAAAAGCTGCAGCACTTTGCCCTTATACTTGAGACTGGCTCCCTCTTTCTCAGAGTTTAAGACTCATCTGATGACTTTCAACGCACAAGTTGTTATTCCAATAAACTTAGCTCCCAATGAAGGGGGATTCCAATTTATACTATGGCTTTATTTTCATTTTTTATTGTTTTAATTTACTAGTATTAGTTTTAATACATTATTGAATGTTATCTCACATGTCTTGGTTTTCTTTTTACCTGTTTATGTCTTTTTCCTTTGGTTGTACTGCACTTACTGATACTGTTGTATTAAATATGCTGTATGAATAAACTAATATTGACATTATTACTCTGACTAGTATTCACAAGTAAGGGAGATCAAGACTGGAAAATATCATTCAACCTTGCTGAAGCTCTTTTTCATCATTTATCTGGGACATTAAGTTCGGACCTTCACCAAATAAAATAGAGCTACAGCCTAAACGTTTTCCATAATTGGGGAAAACAACATCTGTTGGAGACACGGTGAGGATGAATGCATTGTCACAATAAGACATGCCACACAACAACGATGCCAACGGGACCATCTTAAAGCGCACTTTTTAAAATGTATATGTGAAATTTCATCTCAAGCGTAGCAAAGTTATATGCAAACATATAAAAAGTCCACCCCCCCCCCAAAAAAAAAATTTAATAAAATAAAAAATACAACTACACAAAAAAATACGGCGATATTTTATCCTTTAATAACAGGTCGCCTCTCGTTTCTTGACGTCTGAACAAAAGCTATTTTAATGCCACCGTATCCGCAATAACTAATGTGACGCTACATGAATTTAGCTGTCCAAAAGTCAGACTCACACGTACACGTACACGTGTGTGTGTGTGTGTGTGTGTGTGTGTGTGTGTGTGTGTGTGTGTGTGTGTGTGTGTGTGTGTGTG
>JABJVR010008566.1:0-10547 GCA_025773905.1 Chitala chitala | reverse complement strand
TCAGAGGATGGAGAGACAGATAGAGAGACACAGATAGAGAGACAGAGGTACAGACAGAGAGAGGGACATAGTGAGAGTCAGAAGATGGAGAAAAAGATGGACAAACAAAAAGAGCGAGAGAGACAAAATCAGAGAGAGAGAAAGAGAGATCACCAAACAAAGCAAGGAAGAGAGAGAGTGAGAGAGAGGGAAGGAGGGAGAGATTTAGTGAGAGAGAGATGTAGAGAGTGAGACATAGTGAGAGAGAGAGTGACAGATAGAGAGAGAGAGAGAGAGAGAGAGAGAGAGAGAGAGAGAGAGAGAGAGAGAGCGAAAAGGCTGAAGCTGAGGGAGGTGCTGAATAGGTTAGAGCAGGCTTCTCCTTCATTGGTTATTCATGGATTCTGAAGCAGGAGCAACATATTAAATACTGCAACAAGGAAGACAGCAGTGCAACAAACAACAGTGATTCATTTTCTGCCACCAATGATCCATTTGGATAAACCAGACTAAATTACAACTTGTATGCAACACAGCTAAGAATCAAACAGAGGAGAAGCTCCAGCAACATCTCACAATAAGCCTGAAGTGCAGGAATTACACTGAAGACAGCACAGAAAGACAAAAAACAAAAATCTTAAACTAGAGCTGCACTATGCCTACAGTTCCGTCAAAGGATATGAGGAAATACGAAGAGCTAAAGGTGTGTCTGCTCTCAGCGGAGCTCTGGCATGAAAATTATGCCAAAGAGAAAGGCAGATCGTATCGGGGGACCTCTGTCAAGGCCCCAGACGTGCACGCGCCACTGCCGAACCCCAGCCCTTTCTGTGTGACTTGGCAGGGGCCTGACCAGCGGTAAGCAATGCCGCTGACGCATTATTCAGCGGGCAAACGCCTGCCAAGGGACGGCGACGGCAAAGAAGATCTCTGTTTGTGGACAGTGGGTGTGCCTCAGGGATGCGCAGCAAATCAAGGGGAATTCTGGGAAACAAAGCAAGCGCTGCCACACATGGCTTAGGAACAAGACAGTCAAAACAAGAAGCGGACAGCAGGACCCCCGTCCTCCTAGCACAGTGGGAGCTGCTTTATATAGAGGAGTAATGGACGAGTGTGACACGGAGCCAGCACCAAGGCTGTGCAGGTGGGACGGGCACAATGAAAAAAACGCATTCGGAAAGCTAAAGGACTACCTAAAACGTTTTTAATTAGAGCAACCTTCAGATCTGTTCAGAAACAATCTGGCTTGGATGGCATTTTGAAAAGCATGAATTTACAAACTCATTGTTTGACTTATCTTTTATGCATCGGTGAACTAATTAAACTAAATGAAGTGCCTCTTCAAATTAGTAGTATTAAAAACACTGCAGAATAACTCTCTGAGTCCAGGGCACAGTGTTCAGCCCCATGCATGTCTGCTGTTTCCACACCTGCCCAACCAAACCTAAAGATGCTGGACATTAACGCTCTGCCCACTGCCCCAGGGGCAGTCCTACCTCTTCGCCTCCACCAGGGCCCTTCTCGGATGGTGTATGACAGTTCATTGAACTCTAGGTCCACAGCTGAGCGCCGAGGCAGGTGGGAGAAGCGCTGTGCCTCTGTGATGTGGTTCTCGACCTTCTTTAGGTGTGTCAGCAGGGGTGGCTCCTGACCTCCCCCATTGCGGATGGTCTCCTCCATTTGGATGGAGACAGACCCAGGCTCCAGACACTTCTCAGCCATACCAATATTCTGAAACAAAGGGGACAGAGAAATAATTCCAGAGCTGACAGGCATTACATAGAGTGCAAATCTGATTCTTCAAAAAATACTCTGCGTATAACCTCCGGTAACTCCTTCACAGACTGCTGTAAAATTTAGGTTTCCTACACCTTGTTGTTTGCACATCAATTATGTTATGGGACGTTGCCCAGTCCAGTTGTCGCCCAGGTCAAAATAGCAATGATTATTTGAAGGAAAAGTCAAAACTCACTAAATCAAATTTTAACTTTTAAATGAAAACACTTTGTGTAATCGGTATGTTTCTGTGTTGTTGCTCAGGTATACATCTGGAACATTATTGTCCAGCAGGGCTGTAATCCTACCCTGGTACTATCATTGAGTGCTACAACATCAGAAATGAGAGTCAGCATCACAGATCACTGGCTGATTTTTAAAACATTTAATATTGTGACCTTCATCATGGGGGAGTCTTTTCATATTTGTTTTGCTGGTGTCAGTAACAGCGGTTTTTGCTCTGCTTGTAGGAAGTAAGTCCTGCCCACATGAAAAGACGGGCTAAAACAAAACACCAGTGGACCTGTTAGGAGATAATCTGGGATAGTGGGCTGTAAAAATTATTATTTTATACAACAAGTCTTTAACACACAACAAGAGCGTAGTTACCCTAAGCAAGATAACAAACATGTATATAACAAAACACAAAAACCAGGAAAGCAGCAATCAGAAGGACAAGAACCACAAAGTACACAGAGCGAACAGTGTAAGTGTGGGAGGTGATCTTTTCTGAGTCTCGGGGGCTTTGAGATCTGGACCATCAACACTGGCAGAGAGACAGAGAGTCTCGGATAAAGTCCCTGGGCTTGTTCATCTTGGCCACTCCGTTGGAACGCCTTGCTCTTTCTCAGCTCTCTCCTGCAGACCTCCACGAGGTGGAAGCTCTGCTCACACATACAGTTTAGGTCTACACTTACACACCTGACCCCCGTGCATGGCTACAGCAGAGCTCTCATTCAACAGATCTGTTTCTGCGCTGTTATAAAACCAGCTTCCAGCCTCGTGCCACAAAGAAAGAGGATAAAATGCTAATAAATAAGACTCGCATGAGCTAATTTAAGAACGAATTTTCAAAATTAATTTCTTGCACTTTTTTAATTTTTTGTACTGAGCAAAGTTTACATATTCATCACCTTGTGGTGGACTGAGAATCTTCATGGACACATTACATCATGGAGTAAAGATAGACTCATCTCATTCTGTCCCTGCATCATTTAAACATTCTGTTTAATTTCCAAAAGTCAGTCAATCTACAAGTATGAACAGTGTTGTAGTTATGAGTGAATACATGAATTTAGATGAATTTTCATAAAATATTTCTGATAACAAGACAAAAATAAATGCAACAAGAAAACAGAAGACATCTATATTAAAGCTATAAAAAGAAAAAATTCTTCTTCGTCTTCTTTCGGCTGTTCCCTTTAGGGGTCGCCACAGCAGATCACCCTTTTCCATGCCAACCTGTTCTCTGCAGCTTCCTCTGTCACCCCAACCTCTCTCATGTCCTCCCTCACTATGCCCATGAACCTCCTCTTTGGCCTCCTCTTCTCCTCCTGTCTGGCAGCTCCATCCTCAGCATTCTTTTCCCTATATACTCTGTATCCCTCCTCTGTACGTGTCCAAACCATCTAAGTCTCGCCTGTCTCACTTTGTCTCCTAACCGTCCTACCTGTGCTGTCCCCCTAATATGCTCATTTTTTAATTCTGTCCAATCTCGTCACTCCCAATGAAAACCTCAGCACCTTCGATCTGCTACCTCCAACTCTGTGTCAGTGCCACTGTCTCCAGCTGATACAGCATAGCTGGTCTCACTACTGTCTTATAAACTATAAAAAGAAAAAATATATACAATATAAACAACAACACTTCAAACTACAATCCTAACCTTTTTGGAAGAACCTGCCTAATCACATTTACCAAACCTGTCAGCTCCCAGTGTCCTGACACCACCTACTAAACAGGCATGTGGCAACAACAGGTCACATGATCATACATCCCCCACAGCAAAAATGTCTACTAATTAATTTTTAAAAATATCAACAAAGGTAATTTACAAAATATTTAATTTTACCAAGCTTACAGCCATACAACACCCTATTATCCTAGACACATAAAATGTATTGTTACTGAAACTGTGAATTAGTTTTTCCGGCGTTGGACAAAGTGAAACACTCGCCCAGTAACCAGAGTGTTGTAAATACATGCAGCTCTATCAGTCGGGACAAGCCATCTGCAGTAGCACAATCAATGCAGAAGAATTGAGCTAAAGAGAAGCATCACCAAACCGGGAGCATGATCAGCACAAGTGTGAATAAACACACAAATACCAACTCAAGTAATTACAGCCGGGGGCGAGGTGAGGGAACCAGGTGAGGGAACCAGGCATCATCTGTAACCATCGGTAACCAAGAGGGGTGGTGGCACCACATCTGACCTTTCACCTTATGGCTACATAATTAGGCCTGAGGTGTTACTTATAAATCACAAACACAATATTGACATACAGACTGTGATATATAGCTATATCTATGCTTCTGTCCACACATCAAGTTTTAAAATGCACAATGCAGGGTAACATGATAACAGTTACAAAAGTAATAAACGCCAAATAATTAATCTCTTCAAAAAGGTGTTTTTACCCAGGACATGACATACAAGCATACATACAGTCCAGCAGAACATAAGGCTGCTTTCACATCCCAGACATGTGACTGTTTTTTAGGATCTATAAAGATGGCAACACTTAATGGCAGGTAATAAATTGGCTGGCTGTCATTTATATTACAAGCTAAAAGGAAAACACAGAACAAGTGCCCACAGTTATCCGAAGTTCCCTCCACCCCATGCACTTATTCTGCTGAGTGGAGGACACACACCTCACTTCTCTGAAAATGCAGGGTCACCCTTTCATCTAAAGAGCCTCCGTGACCATAAACCGCTCACTCCTGTAAACCGCTCACTCCCGTAAACCGCTCACTCCCGTAAACTGCTCACTCCCTCTGCACAAACCCGTATGCCAGGAATGCGTGGACTTGGCTGTCAGTGTGTCTGAGAACCGTGCGTGAAATCTGACTGACAGACAGTGCAGTGTGTCAGTATCAGGTACGGGGGGGCACGAGCGGCCATGGTGCAGGAGTCAGTTTAACTCTGCCCAGTCATCCCCGATGCCTGTAAAGCCACAGTGACATCAGAGCAGAGGCAGGAAACGAAACCACTTTGACACATTGGGTATTTTCATTCAGGATAGCATGCAGGTCCCTATCCACACACCACCTCACGTGTGTTTAACTCTGGCAGCAAGGGCAGGTTGGGCCACAGAGTGATGCAGAAGGCAGTGATGGAGCTGCACCCGGGGCAGGGAGCAGGCATGTTCCCCTCAAGCTGCTGGGGTGGACCATGTGAGAGAAACACGAGAGGCCACATGTACCACTTCTATCTGAGATCTATCACTCACACTAGTGGATAATTAACTGTTTATCCTGCGTGTGGAGCGGCAAGGACTAGTCCTGGAGTTTCATCTTTTCATGTATTACAATACTGTAGATAAAAATGCAAACCTGCTACGCCAATTTCACAAGAAGGAGTGGGGGGGGGGCGTCTGTTAATCGCATAAATAATGCAGCTGCAGCAATTGCATGAGACTGGCGATCTGGAGCCTGGCCCAGCCCATACAGTCAGTCCTGCACCTTTTGCATGCTTCCCATCTGGCCCTACTACTGTGCCTTGCAGTGGGGCTCTGTCAGGACCCCTGTGTCATCTGTTCTGCACCTCAGTCACATGGAAACAGCTGCCTGGCTCAGAAACCTTGGGCTGTTGCTGGGAAGACTGCGTTCAGTTCTCTGTCTCCCTGACAAGCCTCTGGCATTGACAGCTAAAGAATGGCTATGTGCATACGCTTGCTGGTTGGCACACCGGGCTCTGTATGGCGCAACACGCACCAGCTGGACTTACAACCCGTCTCCTAGATGCTGTAAGGCCCAAATGCCTGTCCACCCAAGGCACAGAGCAACCCACAGCAGGAGATCATGTGAAGATCCTGCACAAGATGGTACAATAGCTGAACTAAAGAAGCTAAAGACCCCAGTCCCACACAGACAGACTCACACATGCAACGCCTTCCACATGCAGCAGTGCAACTGAGGAACACCAATGCGGAATATTGCTTCATGTGAGATGACAGACTATACTGGATGACCAAAAAAGCAGACAAGACAGTGCTAAGCCAGAGTCCAGTGTGAAACTGTAGGGAATAGAGGGGACTGAGGCTGGTCCTCAAACCACAGCCTACTGGGAGAAGAAGCAGTCAGTCTCAGGGAATCTCAGGCCAGAAAACCACTTTCACCTGCTGCTTGTACAATACCCAGAATATATTTTAAAAATTTCAAAATCAATATCTCTAGTCACAGAACAATAATTAGCACCTTGCCCTCCAGATGTGCTGTTTTTTTTTTATTTGCTAAACTTGTGCTGTGAATTACAACATAGCTATAGTTCTACTTTTCATTTCAGACATTGATCTGAAATACTACAACACACTACCTGCTGCTGTGCTTCCATGTTTCCACATCTTTCCACATCGATCTGTGTCACATAGGCAAAACGACACACTGCTCTTCTGGTACATGGAGCTGCTTTCATCTGCTAGTCTGGCAAATTTTAAAAACCACACAAGGAAATGACACAATGCTATCTAATATTCTAAAATAAAATATTTTCACTGCACTGGAACACTGGAATAAACTGGATCAAAAACCATTATCTCAAAAATGTTTTCACTGTTGCTAACACTTAAACAGAACTATCAGTAAGCAATGCCTTAATGGCATCATTTTGAAATATTACACCATAACCTTAGAATGTATAAATAAGTCATAGAGTTCTTAGTTAATAGCGCCCATCTAAATTTCTGCACAGGATGTCCAATGTCCATACCGTTTAGCCTGGGTCAACAAAATGTACAGTAATATTGAAATCTATGCAATCTAGGCAACCCACCTGGTGACCTTTACTGTGGAGGACACACGGAGCTGCCAGAGGTAGAAAAACAACCACACATAGACAGGTGAGCAGACAGACAGACAAACTAGCTGCACAGCATGAGGGATCCTAGGACCAGGACTGCAGGGGCACTGGCTCCAGCTGAAATCTGATTGGCCCCTTTAGTACTCTACCCCTTTCAATCACCATTTGCTTCAGAAAAGAACTACATATCAGAGTGAGACATATGGTTGTCTTGGCTGGCCCCTCCATGCTAAATACGGTCCCTATGTGGCCTCCCATTTAAAAAAATCCTACAACTGCTTCAGCTGGACAGGCACACAGACTTTAATGTGAAAGTGATGCCCCAATGACGATTTAACCATTTATCTAACACTAAAGCAATCTCTCAGAATGATAATCTTAGCATTTAAAACAGCGAACATCACCCAAAAATCAAAAGGTAACAAACCAGACCATAACAATCCATTATTATCTTACATCTGAAGTCTAGGGGTATTTCTCCCAGATTTCTCCTTTCTTCTCCAATCATGCCTAAGCATGAACTCAGCAGGGCTCTGATTGGTTCAGTTCATGGTGAAAGTTCTAAATTGCACCTGGTCAGTTGCCCAGTATAAGGCATGCCCAGAAGCTGTCCATGGGGCCTCTGTATCTCATACTTCCTGAGACAACAACCAGTCTGTGGGGAAAAGCTGACTAGGATGTAACGAGACACCAATGCATGTCCATACATGTGTCTGACGGGATGGTGTAAAAACAGTGAATTCAGGCAGGGAACAAAAGCTTATTAAAATGGAAGCAGCCTACCCTAACAAGGGCAGTACTCACAGACCCTTCAGCAACATGTAGCAAACATTACAATATTACAAAAAATTAAAATCCAACAGCTGTCAGAAACAAACGGTTCTCAAGGCTGCTCTGAATCACATCTCCCAGATAATGAAAATAATGTTTAAAGCAAATATGAGTATCACTACCTGGTTATTAGCATTTTTCCATTAAGATCTTCTATTATTATATGGATCATACATTGTGAAAGTGACATGGGAAATGACTCGTACAACCACGTAATTCAGTAAATATAAGGAGTATATTAGAGGGACAAAATGTCACAGAAAAACAAAAAGATTAAAAACACAAAAACCCATATACGTGCGTTTGGCCAGATTAACAACACAAGCATTTATAAACATGTCTATTTAATAGCTGGAACATAACATCTACATAATTCTCTAGTGATGCATATCCCAGAGATCCGTTAACCTCCACCTCTTTGCTTCCAGCCAGCCGTCCGTGCTGAGTATGTAACTGATCAGAAACGAAACAGACCACATCAGTCTGGGACAAGCTCTGACACAGGAGGATGTGCAGAGACGGGCGGGGGGCACTGCATAACGTAACCTTTCCAAAACACAAAATCCTCATCAGTTTACAGAATGCCGAACTGTCATGAAAAGCGAGCGCTCGTGCATGTAGATAACCCGACCTAAGGCTGTACCGCAATTTATCGCGCGCTGTACACTACGATAAAAAAGGGGTAGGAACATAAATTATTTAATTTAGTAATTTGCTTAATTATATATAATAATAACAGCAACAATTAATTTGATAGCTGCCTCGGCTGAATACAGAAGTAGCTGTATTCACAGCAATTCGAAGTACATCAGGTTGCCAATCCTTTACAGTGGGGAGGAGGAAGGGGGAGTCAGATTGTACATTCTATACATTACATAACTTTAGTTAAAAATAAACATTTCATTTGTCAATAATTTTCAGGAGGGTATCACACCAAGGTGCATTTATGACACTTTAATAGTTCATTGCCTAACAGTATGAACTTATAAAATCGTAGCATACTTATAAACGTCCCGTGATGCACAAACGAGTCTCTCCGCTTTGCCGGTGAAGTCGGCGGGTCCCTTACGATGCTGAAGTAGTCACTGAGCTCCGATCTCCATATCTGTGCAGCTCCGTACTCGAGTTATACACAAAGACGTTTTCTCCTTTTGCGGACCGCTGCAAACAAAGTGCATATCGTTGTCCGTGGAAAATACAGCGGCTCTCGCAACAATTAAAATTCCATACGTAAAAACAATGCATATAATTAATAATTCAGCAAGTCAATACTGCATCTTTAGGGGTTAAAAATTAAATGAAAAAATTAATCCGGCAAAATTAATTCACTGCTGGAGCAAACCAAGGGTAATAATCCGGAAAGGCACGTTTTTTTGTTTTACCCAAATAAAGGTATTTAACAGAATCATCGTTTACGCCTTTGGTTGTCTCTGTGTTGTTATTTCTTTGCAGTGGATGTTGAGTCGTTAATCCTCAGGTTATAAAGGATGCAAGACCTCCCTGGTACAGTGCGGTGTTATCTGGCGGCTCTGTGCATCTCCTGCGCACCAGCCCGTCTCAAGTATAGGGCGTTACTAGCGGCTTTTCTGAGCGGACAGATCTGCAGGAGGCGAGCTCTGAATACGGACGTTAAAGAGCCCGTGGCTAATTTTAAACGTTATCTCATCGCATTCAGACTGACATATTTACATCAGATTCATGTAATGATAAACCAACATCAGAATGTAGGTGAAATAAATCAAGTCTGTTGTAAAGACTCTTCGATAAACACTTACATGACTGCATACATTAATAAAACATATACTAATAGGTTTATATGTATATACAACACAAATTATATACGTTTTATATATAGCAGCCTTTGTATGCATGCGTTACATCCATATACAAAGTGAACTGCAAATCACCATTAAACAACGTAGAAAATAAATTTACATGCAAGTATACACAAACACACTGGGTGCAATGGATGGCAAAACGATACTTTTCAAAGTTGTTACGAGGACCTTTCACACCCGGAGTCATAACAATCTTAATTATTCAAATGAGGGGGTAAAACGCGTCCGCAGAGCCCCTGAACTGTAAATGAGCGGATTCAACTGAAAATCGAGGGATATTATGGCATCGCGCTATGACAGGTTGACGGGACTGCATTGCTGATGGGCTGGCTTACTCCCTTGCATAACGCGGCAGGTCTAGGGACAAGCTCTTTAACTGCCGTGGAGACTCCAGACCAGCTATTGTCATCACTGAGCAGCTTTACTCGTGCAAAAGAGAAATGCCGGCGAAAGAGGAAACGCCTCGGGCCCGCAGACCCGTGCGTTGACAAGCGACATTGCAGGCATGGCATTGCAGACAGACGCGTGTGAATAACCAAGAAGGTGCAGCTCGACCTTACCCAGACAATCGCACGCGCGCGTCGCGCGCTCACACGCGGAAGCTGCACGCGCCTGACGCGCTCAGCAATACGCGAAAATAAATAAATAAAAACAATATTAGCACTGCTTCGCATACCTTTAATATATACACAAATGTTGTGTATATACTGCCTGTTGCTGTTTCCCCTATAAATAATGGAATTAAGCCAGCTGCCAAATAACTCCATCAGAATAGCACAAGGATGTAAAGCACCGTCACGATAAATCTGTCGTACTGCAATATACTTTTCCTGTATATATAAAATTATCAAAAACTGCTTGTCATTTCTTGGTTTTAACACAAACTCGCTGACTTGTTAGTATATGAAAAGAAAATCGTATGTTTGTTCATTAGATTAACAGATGATGTACGTTACATAAGTGTTCTTAAAATACCGTGATCTCAAAAACAATCTAGCATTAATTAAAACGTTTTAATAAATTAACTGAGGGGTCACTCTGCAACTCTTCTCTGGATACAAATCATCCACATTTCCAGAACCGATCCGTGATCAAACCTTTACA
>JABJVR010008565.1:0-10548 GCA_025773905.1 Chitala chitala | reverse complement strand
TATGTGCTCTGGGATGGGCTCCAGGTTTCCCTGCGACCCTCACCAGGAATAAGTGGTTAAGATAATGGATGGATGTTTTCAAGAACATTCTCAATTCACATTCAATGCTGAGTAGACTTCCAGAATATTCTGGAACTGTGAGAACTGTCCAGATGTTCTAGGACTTTCTGTAATCTTTTAGAACTTTCTAGCACTTTTGGGACTATCCAGTAGTATCCATCGAAGTACAGGTGCCTTAAACTGATATTTTTGTTTAAGTATGAGAATAGTGAATAGCAATATCTGATTTACATGGCATGAAGAGGTTCCTTGCACCCAGCACATGCATTTTGCTACGTGTGGACGGTTTATCAAAATGAGTGAAAAAGTACTCCATGGCATCAGTTAAGATGGGCAAGGCCTACATATCTTATAAATGTCACTAATGACCAGCACAAAGCACACACACTTATGTGTCTTTATACAGTACTTACAGCATCCTGCAGGTTTTCTAGGGTCTCACTGCATTCAAGAGCTTGTGGCTTCTGAAATTGGGCTGACCCTTTGTACCTGATGCACTGGGCTGAAGCCTTGGGTAGCCCCGCTAACAAGAACAGTGGACCAAATTCAGTGACTTACATTTTTTTTGTCTGATTACCAAGTGCCAGTCCTGTTTCCTAGCTGCTCAATAAATATCAGACTTGGTGATGTAATGCTGTGTTTACATCTGCACAAATTGTGGGGCTGGCCATGCTCAGGAGCACGGTCCAACGACACTGAACCACGTCACAGTGGTCTGACTGGCTAGGGCGTTTCTGCTTCTGGAGTGCAAGCAGTTTCATTTTCAAGTGAAGACTGACATTTTTTGTTTAATTTTACATTAAATTCAGAATGGAAAGTATTGTAAATTGTTGTGTTGTAACAGTACAAATTTATTAGGAGTGTGAAGGAATATTTGGCTTCAAGAGCTGTGCGAGAACAGAGGCAGGGCAGCTGACAATAGTACGGTTAAATTGAGATAGCTGTTGGTACTGTAACGCCAGTCCCACGGGCAATGGACAGAGTCTGGGAGGGTCAATTATGCATCCTCCCGGTATCCTTTGTAAATAGTTGGAGCTCACCCTGGGTGTGTCTGGATGTGTGAGTGTAGACCCTCCTCCCTGTTCCCTGGTGTGTGTGGTGTCTGGGTGATTGTGCTTTTAACAGTAGCCCAAGTGTCCTCGTCAGGACAGGTTAATAAAGAATTGGCTATTCTACCTCCATGTCTGTGTCAACCAGCACCGCTACAGAATTATGTCATATTTTTTACTTTTTTAAAACTTATTTAATTTGTATACAGTATGCCTGTGAATTATTGAAATAACACTGCACTTGGCACACTGACATGGTGCTGGCTGTTTGGTCTAAGTAGAAAATACAATGCAGCTTGGAAGGGTAAGTGAAAAAGAAACACAGTGTGTATCGGGATGTATCTGCAAATTCAGCAGGCATACAAAAAACAATGCCGCTTGGTAGAGGCCGACCAAAATTCGGTTTCTGTTTCAATTCCGTATCAATTATGGCCGAAACAGAAACGACACCGAAATATGTCATTTGCCAAATGTTCTGTTTCGGCCAAAATTGATACAGACTTACGGTCGCTGTTTGTCACTCTGACTCTGACTGTGGGCCAGCAGTCAGTGCTGGGCAGTCCGAAGGATATTCATTCACAAATTGAAGTCCTGCTTTACTTTATACACGTGTTGTTACTGAGACTTGTCTGACAATATTGATACTGAGCTTTAGCCTATTGGCGTAATTACATATAAGCAAAGCTTGTCTGTTATTTAATAGTTCTATAGCAAACTGGTGAGAGTTAACCAATTAACCAATTTCCAGCATCTTATGGATGTTGAAAACCACGCCCAACAGTAGGGGGGGGCCTGAGGTGTGCTGTATGTGTATATGTGCTGTGAGCATATCTTTGGGTCAAATAATGGGAACGCCATCTCGAAACGCTGTCATATACAGCCTTGTCACTGTTTGTGTACAGGTAGAGTGGTCAGTGATAGTGCTGTTCAATTGATTTAGTTGCAGGTGATTTTGTGTTAGTTCTACGTTATTAAAACTCACATCAGAGTTATTATTTAACAAATAGCGATACAGCTGGCACAATAAACAAGTGCAGACACTTTAAACAAAGGAAATACCAACAGACCCTCAGAAACAAAAGGTGTTTTGGGACTTATCTGCAAACTTAACAAACATATGACTAAACAATGAAAATATGTTTCGTTACATGCAAGTAACACCACAAACTCCAATTTCAAAAGCTATTGTATGCAGTTATGTCACTGGTTTGGTTGGCCTTTTTATTAGCATACCCCAAGTTAAGCAACACCTTTTTCTGAGAAGTACTTGCTAAGTTCAGACTTGTCTGGGATGGGACTGGTATTTTTCAGCCGTGCCCTGGCCCCATTGTTTTAGATGTGAATGCAGCATTTTTTCACCAGAAATTGCTGTTTCAAACTTTAGCTGCTTATTCTGAGTCATTCTTATATAAACAGGTCACTATCCACAATTGCTGTAAATGTGAGTTCCCTCTTCCCCCTGTTGGAGTACTTTCTTCATTGCTATTGTCGGGTCATTTAATCTTAATTCATCAAATTTAAGAAAAACTTCCCACCAGACCACTTCAGATTTCCCAGAAAAATTCCAGGTGGAAAGTATACTTTTTAATAGGAAAAGTAATAAATTTCAAGTTTCTATCTTTAAAATTGTGGTTTCAGCAAGTCTTCTAATCTGTCACACAATCAAAATTTTGAGGAAATTCAAGCATCCAACATTCTGAGAGTCCACATTCATAGTCACAGATCCTGATAATTACCATACATTTCTTGAACTATCTTGCTCAAGTAGTTTTATAAATACATGTATTTCACTCATAAAATTGCCCGTTGAAATGTAATGCTAAAAAAGGTCTAAAAACATCTCCACTCTCTTAATTTTTTTGAGAAAACTAATGAAAAGTAATGACAGTACAGACCTGACAATTTGCACTTTTCCTATTAAGAAGTTGATTTTACCCTGGATTTTTTGACAAGACAAATCAGAGAAAGCCAGGTGAGAGGTATTTGATAAACTGCCATGGAATGAAGGGTGATTTGCTCTCATAAAACCCAGTAACTGTTATAGTATATTCATCGTTTATATTTTTTATGCTTTCTGACTGTTGTCTTTGTTGTCACAGCCAAAAATTCTCCCTGAGCACCATACATATGAATGTGGATTAGAATACTGTAATCCTTAATCCATAATGCAAGATGATTTGAGAACAGAGGTTTGTTAGCATTATCAGGTCTATAGGGTACAGAATGGGCTCGACTCTTAATAACTTCTAGTTATCTTCTGTATATAATTTAGATAACATCCACTTAGTCCATCATTTTGCAGAATGTTCTATGTTCATTAATGTTCTAATGGTATTGTTATATAATGTAAACCTACCATTGCCATCCATTGAGCTGCACAACTCATTGGAGTAGCTGAACCATCCAATGGCAGTCTTGTTAAAGGTAAAGCCATTTATTGTGGTTTCATTGCAAAAATTTGCTGTGAAAAAATAGAAGTGAATGTTAGAGCTATGCAATGTCATTTTAAAATTGTTATAAACAAAGTCATAGATGTTATGTTTCCTGTTATGTTTTTCTGTTTGGCTCTACTTTGATGTGGTTGTATGGATTAATGTTCATGCTTACAATCTTGAGTTTCTGTTGGTATGACTGTTTGTTTGCCATTCACTTTTTGTTGGCTGAATGTATGAGAGTATCATTACTTACGTGTTTCACAGGTCAGCCCAGTATAGTCATCAGGACAGACACAGCCACTTCCCACTGGCTGACCTCCATTTTCACACCCCGGAGGGGTCGGTATGGCAGGTGGCAATGTAGTAGTAATGAGGGAAAGTTGGGTAGTGGTGGAGGGCAACTGGGTGGATGTGAGGGACAGCTGAGTTGTAGTGGGAGGCAGTAAGGTTGGTGCGAGAGACAGGTGTGTGGTGTATGACGGTTGTTTTGTGGTAGGGAGCAATTCAGAAGTAGTGAATTCTTGTTGAGTAGTGTTGGAGTGTGGAGTGGTGGGTGGATGCTGAGTGGTAGTTGAAAAAGTGGAAGGGTTTGTGGAATGCAACTGAGTAGGAACAGAGGTATGTTCTCTTATAGTACTTGTAGATAGTTCTGTAAAAGCAGAGTTTTGATGTACACTTGTGGACAGTTTTATAGAATTTGTGGTTTGTTTAGTAGTGTCAGTTTCAGTATAATGTGCGGTTGGTAGAATAGTGCCAGTGAAGAGCTCTGAAGAAGCCGTGACTTCAGTTGTTTTGGTTCTTGTAACAGTAGAAAAGGTGGTATTTACAGTAGTTTTAATGGACATTTCTGTAAAGGCTGTGGTATTTGGAATTTTTTCAGTGAAGAATTCAGTAGAAGATGTTGCTTCTATAGTGGTTTTATTTGCCAGGTCTGTAGAAGCAATTTGTTTGCAGGTCTTAGAAGGTTTACGAACAATTGTGTCTGAGGGTGGAAATAAAACTGCAGCTGTGAACGTAGTGGCTTCAGTGGTAGTGGTAGACAGCATCTCCTCCTGACAGAGCACCACTGTAGAGTGAAAGAAGAGGAATGTTATCTGAAAGAATAATTTGCATGATGTTCAATAAAAAAGACACATTATTATACTCACTACCTGACAAGGAACAGTTGCAGTGATATTAAGTTTTCATCGCAAGACCTGTAAGTTTTCTTTTACAGGTTTTTATTATTAAACACAGCTGAGTCTTTGCTTTATTTGATAACAAATAAATCATATAAATACTTTGAGTTTCACTGACTGAATACCTGTGCTTTTAGCTCCAACTAGGGGTGGGCCATATGGCCAAAATGTATCATGGTATTTTTGATTATAATCATGATTCATGATACAAATCACTATTTTTTCTTTACATTTTATTTACAAACCAGCCAACCGTCAATAGTAATGTACTTGCTACTAGGTACTTTTTTGTATCTGTAACGATCTGCAAGCAAGAAGGATCGGAGGCGAGGGTTGAGTCTAATGGGCAAAGGGGTTTAATTCAAAAAACAGAATACAGGTACATAAACTCAAGAAACTATACAAAGAAATCTGGCAATAAACAAGATACAATGCCAATGAACTACACAGATGACAGAGTGTCAACAACTGGCAAAGGACTAGGAAAAGGAGAGAGTTTAAATAGGACAGGAGTGAGTGACGAGACAAAGGTGATCATGATAATAGAATTAGCCCAAAAAACCTGAAGTGCAAAGGAATGTGAGGTGGAAAGAGGAAACAGCGGCACCTAGTGGCCAAGACAGGTCACCACATGTGCAGGATGAGACAGTATCAGCTCCATTAAGGTTCCAAATGAACTGAGGCAATACCAAAAAATGACATGAAACCCTACAGATGACTGACTGGCCAGAGAAAATCGTCAGCATTGCCGCATCATCACTGTGTGAGACCGCACGTTCTGAACAAGCCTGCCATTTTTAAATAGTCCAACAGATGTGCTCACAGTAGCCAATGTTATATTTTGAGTTGACCCTTGAACAATGCTGAGGTTAGGGGCGCCGACCTCCTGCGCAGCTGAAAACCCAGTTCGCCAAAAACTTAATTAATGGCCAACTGTTGACTGAAAGCCTTATTGATAACATAAATTAACAAAAAAATCATAAAAATCCCTTGCCTGTGATGATAGGCTAATATGCCCTTTCCCTAATTTTGAGAGAGAAGCATAGTGTAAGGTAGTAAATGATAAAACAGACTACAATTTACATATTATTTTTGCATTATTGACCTTTTTCATATTTTTTGATATTTGTATACTATATGGTTAATCTGCACCTTTTTTTCCCAAAAATTTTCAAATCTCCCAAATTTCTACATATTTATTGAAAAAATTTGTATACGTGGACCCACACAGTTCAAACCTGTGTTGTTCAAGGATCAGCTGTATTTAAAATACTATTTATTGTACTAATCTGTATTAACTGATTATAGGCAGCCTGCCAAATCACGCCTGGGTTAATCGAGGACATGAAAACATTCCTGTTTGGTTGCCAATGTAAGAATCCAGTGACAAGATACATTGAGAGGGCAACTATCTGCACTGGAAAACAAGGTACCTGGTACCAAAAGCAAGTAAAGTTTAGTTGAGTTGAGCTGAGCTGGTACTGTGTGGTGGAAAAGGGCCACGAATAAACATTGTGCAGCCTCTGTGTTGTAACTCTGCACACTAGCAACCTAATGAGTTATAATTCCTTACTGAAATGGTGTGCAAATTTTGGCAAATGTGAAATTTACCTCCTTAATATTTTCTTAGTTCATCAAGAATTGTAACTGTACTTTATAAAAAAAAAAATCAGTTAAGTTGTTTTGCTGTTAAAGTTATGTTTACAAACAAAATATATAATTTGGCCAGGGTGTCCAAATTCTCTCACTGGATGTGTTCTCATTATGGTAAATGCTTTATTGCATATGAATTGCAATAAAGTGCTCATAATTGCCAGAAGTCAAAACATAAGCACTCAATATTTCAGATCACTGAAAGCACAAGTGTCTGTATTAGTACAGAAAATAAGCTGTGATATCCTCAGTGTTGTAAAGTGCTCAGGCTCACTTACAGCACATCAGTAATCAGCGAAACACAGACCTACCCGTGGTGGCCACTATCAGCAGGACCAGGGCTCCTGTATCCATCCGACTGCAGCTTCTGAGGCACCTCATGCTGCCACAGTGTACCAGCTGGCTACTAGGCGGTTTGTGTGCTGCTCTAACAGCCGACTGAGTGCACATGCGGCTCCACTCACATCGCAACATTTTATTGCTCTTTTTTATTGGTCTATGAGTTATAGTGTGTTTATGTACCAGAGTAGAGACAGCTTTCAGAAAAGGTTTCTAAGTAGATGCATATTTTATATTAGAGTCATTTGTGATTTACATTGTTAAAACCGCTAATATTTCTCATGATATTTTGTCACTGAAAAGAATAAAGTAAAGTAAAATGTCTTAACTATGTACTACCAGTATTTTGTTTGAAGTATTTAAAGGTGGAAAAACACAAATGTGTTTTTTATGCATTTTTCTATTATATGTTGCAGTTTTATGAAATAACCCTCATGTTCCCTTTTTCTCTCAACAATCCACCCCCAAAATTTTTACCTTAAATTTACACTGATCTTATGGCCTAGGCAAAAAGGAAAATAGCAGAAGTCCATGAAAAAGCCGAAATGTTTCATCCCTGTATGTACACATTTAACTTATGTTTTGATGCAGACATTTTCTAATAGTCATTGCAATCTGGTGATGACTGAATCACTTTATTCCAATGTACAGTTTTAATTACACTATTTGCAAGATTATACAGCTATTCTACAAATAAGTCATCAACTGTTTTGGACCTCTGTGTACAGTGTTTTCCTGAAATAGTAGAGACTGCAGACAAAGCAGACCAGAGAACAAGAAGAAGCATTTCAGTTTAAGACTTTATACACACAAAGGGAGTTTTCCTAATCAGCTCCGACTTGTTACAGGTGGTTCCCTTCATACAGGTGCACTAATTCTTCTTCCTGTACGTGCCCATTTGTCTCAACCCCTGTTCACCTGCTGTACGCACAATGGTCACATACCGTAAATGACATCATATGAACTGTGTATGATATTTTTTTAAATGTGTATTAATCATAATAAATCAAAGACTCCGTATGATTTAAGACTTTAATTTGTCTGCAAGCACTAGAACTTAGAATCGGTCACTCATACATCACATATAAAAATACCAAACTGCATATGTCATCACTCCTGGCCATGTGACAAACAGTTTCCCATTTATAACGGCAGTGTGCTTCTTCTGCACGTAACGTAACCTACCAAGCATAACAAAATGTTCTCATCAATGTGTTTTACTCACTGATTATAAAAGTGCTGTTTAAAGTTCATATCTATCTAAGCATGACAAAATTACAGATGATATACTGCAAAGAACTAATGGCAGTAAACTCATGGTAAATGTAAACAGACATACTGTGGTTCAGGTCTAAACATCAGCTATGATACTTCTACAAATATGTGGTTGGTGAAGTTTATGATAAAAAAAAAATGGAGATATAAACCTAATATTACATATGGATAAGCACGATGATTATGTTTGTTTGAAAATTGAACATCTGGCTTTTTTTGTCATTGCCACCAGTTTGTTCCATTCATTTATTATGATAATCTAAATACAATTAACAATTATACTGGTTTGAATTAAACACCATGTTAAATTATCTGAATGTTTTCTGCTCAGATTCTGTAGTTAGAGTAAAATTGTAACGCATGATTCATATTTTTTTGTAACAGATCTTAAAGCATGTTTTTTACTTTTAACTTTCTTCTTTGTAAGTCTTATTTTTTCCTAAATAAGTTAAGACAACTTAGTGCAGACTTCATTGATCAGCAAGAATAAGAGGAAGCAACAACACAATTGATGTTTGAGTAAGAAAGTGGACAAAATAAATTGTTGGAATTCCCTGAGAAAGATGTGCAAAAAGGCTGTACAATTTAAATAATACGGTATTGGTAATGTGCAAATAGTTGTTAATTCAATTAATACACGGAACTTCTGCATCCTATTTCAATAGCAACTATTCAGTTTATACACATTTCAAGTATCCAAATGTTGATGATGAATATTGCATTAGGGTTACACAGTTAATGAATCACCTTTTTGTTTTATATTAATGCCCAGAGAGCAGTAAAAGTTAGATCTTTGTATGTAATCTGATAGGACAATTAAATCAGTGCTGTTCTTGTTTGTTTATGGAGTTTGACCTATAGTTCACTTGTCTACTTGTGACTTTTATTAACTTTGTTGTTAGAAAAAAAAGTAATCACTGTTCCTTTTCATTGTGCAGTGCAAAGTGGACACCTAGTGGACGGAAATAAAAAGGACACCTCAGCAATAAAACCTCATACTAATGCTGTCTAGCAGAATTTTACAGTCAGTGCAGATCCAATCATGACGATCTGCAAAGTATGCCAGAGTAAGAGGCCTTTTATTTAATGTCAAAAATTAGAAGTGTAATACAAATACAAACAATTTTGCTGCCTCAGCAGTTATCGCTAATATGTATTTCTCTGCTTTGTTACTTGCCAATTGTGGAATCTTGTTTTTGAATATACTTTATTGATTACTATAGATCTTTCATCTAAATAATATTCAAAAGTCCATCCAAGTACTGTGAAATCAAAACTTTATTTTATGACAGCCTGTAAAATTTAACCCGTGCTCCTTTTATTGTAGGTGGTAAAGTGAGATACTAAGTATGAAGTAGAAGAGTTTTCTGCAGTATTAGCTCTAAAACATAAGTAGAGGGCAGCATGTTGATTTCCTACACCTGAAAAAGAAGTGAGTAACCTCATGTTTTTACATTTTTATTTCTTATTCAAAGGTTTATTTCAAATACCTTTTTAAATTGACGTTAAAAGCACATGGTATAATATTAAAGTAATTCTGTTGGATACGTAGTTCCTTTGCAGATTTTCTAATGTGACTTATAACACAAAACATATATTTCACTATTGTATATTTTGTCACATTAACAGATGTTTCTGAAACCAGCTCTAGGTTAAATAATTTTTTGTGTATTTTCTATGAAATGTTCAACAAAACGATCCCTTGAGTTAAAGGAAAAAAGATCCATTTGTTATAATGTCACATGGCACATCATAATGAAATAAGTAAAATGTGTTATTTTTCTTAATTTTGAATTCAATTTTAGCAAATTTTCATTTAGGCATGCTAGGAGTATACAGAATAGTTTTTTTTTAGTTGGCAAGAGACAATGTGTACAAACACTGACCATGTTAACATCACACTGCTGTAAGAGAATGGCAAGGCAGACACAATGCAATACTAAAGTTGGATGACTGATTAAATATAAACAAACATTTAAAGAAAAAATGTTTGAATTTATTTTTATGTTCATTCCAATGTAATATACCTTTAAAATATTGAATGCAGTAGTATATGCATTGAAATTTTATTGCTCTTTTTAAATGGGTTAAAAACTAAATTTTAAATAAATGTAATTAATAATTATCACTTGAAGTCTAATTTTAACTATTCTGGATTATCATTAATATGGTCTCATCAGGATTGTGTTTTTTATAAATAACTACAAAATTTAATTCCTCTATACTCCTCATATTCCCAGCCACCAAACAGCTCTGGATAGCCAACATTTTCATAAGTAGACCTCCAATTATAATCTATTTATTGTCTCATCAGAGTGCTGATGGTGGCAAATTTGTCTGAAAGGACACTATGAATATTAGGTCATACCTTATGGGCCGTCCACGCCAACAATCTGACTTTTCTGCATGGATGACGTCTACAGGGAAATGATAAATCAATATGGCACTTTGATGCCATATTGTGTTACAGGTCACAGCACAAAAACAGCCTTGATTCGAGTGGTAAATGACATTATGATTTTGTCTGACGCAGGGAACATGACAGCTCTTGTTCTGTTG
>JABJVR010008564.1:0-10549 GCA_025773905.1 Chitala chitala | reverse complement strand
ATATAAGTGCAGGGCAAGTTAACGCATTATTATTCCAAACGGCGGAGTCAATAAAACCAGTTATTTCTAGCCACTGCAAAGTTGAATTTTCTTATCACCGGAGTACTTCAAGTCTGAAATATCAATTAAATGCAATACACACTGTTAATGCTGGCAATTAACTCACTCAAACAAATAGTGGAAGGAGGCTTCGGCAGACTACGTTAGTTGCAGCGTGTGGGAGAAGTAACAAAAAGCAATATATACACATATATATATATATATATATACACTGTATATATTTGTTTTCTTTCCTTTGTGATGCTTTGTCCTCCTTTTTGACCTTTGGTCCTCCTTTGGATATGCAGGTATCTGGTAACCCTATACTCCAGTGGTTTAAAATTACAAATATACCACATCTACCTACATTCATAGAAAGCATAACATTAACAGAATCATATTCTGAAATTCAGGTCTAAATAATCATTAATTTCAACAAATTTACCATGTCCCAATAACCAGATTTGTCATCTAGGGATTGGGTCACTGAGGCCTCCCCCAGGACTGCCACCCATTCGACAATGCACCAGCCCCTTATGCTCCTTCCTGCAGGTGGTGGGCCTACAGGCAGGTGGGCCCATGTCGCTATTTCGGGCTGAGCCTGGCCGGGTCCCATGAACGTGGGCTTGGGCACCAGGCACTTGCCTACGTGCCCCATCCCCGGGCCTGGCTCCAGGGTGGGGCCATGGTAACGCCATTCCAGGCAACATAATGGTCCTTAATATTTTTTTTAATCATAAGGGGTTTATAAACTGCTCTTAGTCTGACCCGTTACCTAGGACCTGTTTGCCTTGGATGACCCTACCAGGGGCATTTAGCCCCCAACAACATAGTTCCTAAGGTCATTCGGTGCAGCGGCAGCAGCAATGTGGTCAATGTACAGGTCTGTTGTGGTGAAGAAGGACCTGAGCTGAAAGGCAAAGCTCTTGATTTACTGGTCAATCTATGTTCCTACTCTCACCTATGGTCATGAGCTCTGTCTCGGATAAAAGCAGCTAAAATGAATTTCCTTCGCAGGGTGGCCGGGCGCACCCTTAGCCATAGGGTGAGGAGCTCGGTCACCAGGGAGGAGCTTGGAGTAGAGCTGCTACTCGTCCACATTGAGAGGAACCAGTTGAGGTGACTTGGGCATCTGTTTCAGATACCTCTGGAACGCCTCCCTGGAGGGGTGTTCCGGACATGTCCCACCAGGAGGAAACCCCGGGGAAGGCCCAGGACACGTTGGAGGGACTATGTCTCCCGACTGGCCTGGGAGTGTCTCAGTGTCCCCCAAAAGAGCTGGAGGAGTTGTCTGGGGAGAGGGAAGTCTGGGCGTCCCTTCTTAGACTGCTGTCCCCGCGACCCAGCCCCGAATAAGCGGGACAAAATGGATGGATGGATGGATGGATGGATGGATACAACAAATTTACATTTATAACTATCTGTGCGATTTTTGGACACTCATGAAAGTTTCCAGCAATAATGTAACATGTGCACCCCATTCACAACCATTAGCATTATCGTGGTGTAAAAAAAAAAAAACAATATTCTTTGTGCTCACTTCACATGGTTTAATTAGTGTACAATTTTATCAATCCAGAATGGTGTGTTGTTCTGTTTTTACATGTGGAAATGAATCAGTGGGAAAGACAAAGTAAGGTTTCTCTTCTCAACAGCGCTAATGATCAATGAATCATAACAACTGACTAAAGCAAAGTAACAAGAAACAAGAAACAAGTAACAAGAAAACAAGAATTATAAACACGTGCATAGCACGTTTTCTGAGCGTCTGTGACGTCTGCAAAATATAGTGGCAATGTGTTTACAATTCAGTTTCTTGTTACTTTGCTTTAGTCAACTGTTATTATTCATTGATCATGTGTGGGTTGAGCACATAACAAGGTACTGCGAGCAACACTGTTATTGACTCCAGCTTTGCTATGATAATGTGATGTCAACTGTATTTTGAAGCACTTAAATATTTGAATGTGATCTACTAAAATGACTCATGCGTTGCTCATTTAGGTCACAATAAGACTGTCCATTGATAGAACTGCTGATCAGTCTTAATCTTACCTGATTATTCAGTTCATTGTTGTTTCACTACAGCTTTAGCAGTATTCAATATGGCAACAGAATTTGCTGGAATTTCAAGGGATATTACCACTCTATGTATAATAGCTCTGTGGCACAACTACAGAATCACTCCACAGTGTAAGAAACTTTATTAAAACAACAGCTGCCTTCTGGAAGTGCAAAAATAATCAAGAGAAAAAAACAGAATGAAGATAACAAAAGTTATACTGTTGTACAAATCTGGTGACAAAACAACATTTCACAAATTATAGGCCTGTTTCTCTCCTGCCACAATTCTCAAAAATCTTAGAAAAATTTTTAACGACAGATTAGATAAATTTATAGACAGACACAATCTTGTCTCTGACAGTATGGATTCAGAACTAATCGATCTACGTCTCAAGCCATAACTGAATTTATCAAAGAAATTACTAGTTCTATAGACAAAAAGAAACATACAGTGGGGATATTTATTGCATAATATATTTGTTGATCTAAAAAAGGCTATACTATAAATCATGAAATATTACTTAACAAATTGGAAAGGTATGGGATTAGGGGGGTAGCACTGAATTGGATTAGGAATTATTTAACAAACAGGAAACAATTTGTGAATTTGGGAGAGCACCATTGTGAATATTTGGACATTGCATGTAGTGTCCCCCAGGGGTCAGTGTTGGGTCCTAAGTTATTTATTTTATACATTAATGACATATGTAAAGTATCTGATGTATTAAAACTTGTGTTATTTGCAGATGATACTAGCATATGGACTACTGGTACTGGAATTTGCAGCAACTTTTGGATTTAATTTAGAAATCAGTAAAGTAAAGAAATGGCTCAATAATATATTATCTTCAAATCTGGATAAAACCAAATTTATGGTATTTGATAACTGTATGATTGACAGACAACCACAAGTACAGATAGAGGGTGTCAATACTCAATGAGTTTTTGGGTGTGACAATTGACAACAAAAATTTGCTGGAAATCTCATATCAAACTTGAGAAATAAATGTCTTTGTCGGAGACTTCCATGCTGGTGAAAGGATAAGGGAATTTGTCTCTTGGCTAAACTGAGAAAGCTCCTAAAAAAATCAACTGACATCATTGTGTTTTTGTTCCAAGTCCCTGGGGATGCTTGACAAGAGACCATACCACCTCAATACCCAAAACTCATATAGGAATTATTTAAATTAGCAGCACAAGCCAACTCCCCTACCATATGAGTTAACACGGAGGACGATACCACTATCATTGCAGATACTGCTAAAGCTAAGAACAGACAACATAAACTCACTACAGCTGTACCTACAAACTGAAATTTTCATGGCCATTCATTCATTTTCTATGCCACTTATTCCTGGTGAGGGTTGCAGGGAAGCCTGGAGCCCATCCCAGAACACATAGGGCACCAACCCACCACAATCAACCTAACTTGCATGTCTTTGGAGTGTGGGAGGAAACCAGAGAACCTAGAGAAAACCCACCAAGCACAGGGAGAACATGCAAACCCCACACACACACACACACACACACACCAGGAAGCCCCAGGCCCAGAGGTGCGAGGCAACAGTGCTAACCACCCCACCACCATGCCGCCTTCATGGCCATTCAGTTCTTTAAATATGATTTTGTGAAAACGTCAGCAGATGAAGCAACTAACAGCATCAGTAGAGACTTACCACACAAAAAAAATTGGGAAGGCTGAGGAAAGTCGCACACACAGAAGAGGATGTTGTGGCCCTCTACCCTTCTACCATTCAAGGCCCAGAAAGATCATCATTAAATTTCTAAATAGCAAAAACTGTGAGAAAATAATGGATGCACGTCATTCCCCTTCTTGTCTTGCTTTACTGGCTTCCGGTCCAGGCAAGCATCAAATACAAGGTCCTGATCCTTCGTTCAAGTCCATCAATGGGACTGCTCCAGGCTACCTCCCACCCTGAATTAAGTGCTATTTCCCCTCCCATTCTCTACAGTCTGCCAATGAAAAGAGACTGGTTCCACCCCTGCTGAAGAATGGTAAATCTTGGTTCTTCTCATCTCTGGCACTTGTCTAACCATTGTCAGGCCTCTGTAGGCCTCATTACACTAGGTACTGTCATGGTTTTTCAATAACAGCACAGACTTCAGAGCTTCTGGTTTCAACAAGGCTTTATTTAAAATTACAAAGAGGCGATATTAGTCTACAGAGTAACATGCATTCTTAGCTTCTGCCTGTATTTCCCCTCCTCTCTCCTGCCATCTTCTTGTCCTCTCTCCTCTTTCTTCTTCTCCTGCCTCCTCCCACCTCCTCAATCTCCCCTCTCTAATAAGTTGTCATTCTCTTTTTAACAGTTCCCCACAATCTCTACAGTCATAACTGTCTCAATTGCAACTTGGATCTGTCTTGTTTACAGACAAACAGAACTACATCAAAATAGTTTTTCTTGATATAAACACCTTGTAGAGCTTGGTCGAAATGCCTCCTAATATGAAGTAGTAGATGCTGCCTTTCATGTTTTATTTTCCATCGCTATTCATTTGTGATGTTGTCATCTATTTGTACTATTTCCTACCCTTTTCCAAATAGTGTGATAGTGTCCAAATGTTACTTTGTGTGGTGAGCACACTACACAGCTATGCATGATTTGAGATATTTTGCAAAAAACATGTTTTTGTAAATGATTTTAACTTGCTGTGGCGGCATGGTGGTGTGGTGGTTAGCACCATCGCTGCGCACCTCCAAGCCTGGGGTTCAATTCCCACCTTGGGTCTGCATGCGTGGAGTTTGCATGTTCTCCCTGTGCTTGGTGGGTTTTCTCCGGGTGCTCCGGTTTCCTCCCACAGTCCAAAGACATGCAGGTTAGGTTGATTGGCTTGTCCAAAATTGCCCGTTGTGTGTGTGTGCCCTGTGGTGGGTTGGTGCCCTGCCCTGGGTGCTCTGGGATGGGCTCCAGTTTTCCCTGTGACCCTCACCAGGAATAAGCGGTTAAGGTAATGAATGGATGGATTTTAACTTGCTGATTTAGAAAAGGATCTCAGCTTTTTCTCTACCGCATAGGGTTTGCCTGATATTTTATGAAATTCAGTGATGCTTATTTTTCGGTAAATTCGGAATTCCAATGGTCTGGCATGAGACCAAAACTCATCTTGATGACTACTGCTTTTACATTTTAAATACAGTGGAACCTCTGGTCACCAACGCTTCTGGACATGAACAAATCGGTTCCTGCCAAAAAATTTTGCCAAATTTTTGCATCTGGTCACGAACACATAAACGGGTGCCGAACAAACACTGTTGCGGTAACCCACAAGCGTGACCGCTTGCTCAGTCTTACCTTGTACTGTAATCGGTTTCGGTCAGACGTGTTCATTCGCTGTTAATTCTTTGCGCTGCATTTCTTGTGTTTGCGTTAATTTTGCCAGGATTTCTTTGAGAAGTACCACCCCGACAAAACTGTTATGAACAGAGTGTTGAACATAATGAATGATCACGTCGTCTCTCATTTCCGTAAAGTTTTGATGTGCAGGAAAAGACAAGTCAAATTAGATCGGTTTTTGGTGAAGTTTGGTCCACCACCAGGTTTTTAGATTTATATTTTACTATTAAACTGTGTATTATTTTGTATAATTAAGGATTTTTCAAACTTTATTTTTTTCTGTGCTTAAAATAAAATAAAAAAACTTTACAGCGAACGGTTCATAGGGGTCTAGAACGGACTTGTGCAATGTTAGTTTTCTCTGTTGTTCAAGGTTTTCTCGGTGCTATTCAAGGTTTTTACATTTAATTTACTATTACACTGTGCATTTTATGGTTTAATAAACTATATTTGTGCTTAAAAATCTTTAAAAAAACAATATTTACATACAGTTCGTAGGAATCTGGAACGGATTAATTGCATTTACATACAATCCAATGGGGAAATTAGATTTGGGTCACAACCAAATCGGGTCGCGAGCAGAGTTTTGGAACGAATTATGGTCATGACCAGAGGTACCACTGTACTAGTGGCTACAATGCAAAGAATAAAAAGGAAATATTTTATCTGAATTTGCTTTATGCATTGAGTCCGGTACCTCACGGTGACAACACTACTGTTCTAGTACCAAAAACTTTTGATTTTTTAATAAATAGTTAAAAGTGACCGTTTAATACTCCAAATAGCTAAAAGCAGACTCTAAAAAGGAAAGAGATCTAAAACATGTGAAGCATGCCCCGCAAAAACCTCCAACACCCATGAGATGTGTACTCAACCAGTAGTGCTCTACTTACCTTTGCAGGTGAAAGTGTCATCCTAAGAGACTGATGGGACCTACAGCTCAAGGAGGCCCTTCCACCTGTCCTTTGCCATATTAAAGACCCACTATGTGACATCCTGCTCCATCCCAAAAATTAGATCAGCACAGACCTTTTGACACAAATCCCAGGTGCTCAAGTCTGTCCCTCTATGGATGAGTGCTGTCCTCTTGTTCCAAAGTTCGCATTTGGTCACACTGACAAGCAGCCACATTCAGGACAGAGAGGGAGTCTGAGTGCCCTGAGGCCACCCCTTCATCACCTTTGCCTCCCATTGCCTTTGCCTGTGATTCACAAACTGCAGATCTAGCATCCTGCACAGATGAGCCATGTGTCTTCAGACACCTTGTGCAAACCCGCAGCCCCAAAACACATGTTCGATGGTTTCATCATCTGAACAGTCGGGTCTGGGGCAGCCTGGATCCCCGGTGAGCTTGTGTCTATAAAGGACATCCCTGACCGGCAACTTGCGATGAACACATTGCCAGTTCAGGTCCTGCAGCCGATGATCCAAGCCCTTTAGCTGAGCCCTGGTCCACTGGTCATCATCCATGCCCAAGCCAGCACGAGTGCCTCTCCCCTCTAGCATGGCCTTGAACAGGACACAATGCTTGGAAAGGGCCTCTGGTTGAAGACCTGTCAGAAGAGACTTACTCCACGTTACCACGTCGTCATGGTGGTCTGGCAGCGACTCAGCTTTGGGGCAGGAATTGAACCAACTGCTGACTAGCCGGCAATTGGGCCAGGACAGCCACAACTGCAGAAAGTATTGATTGGGGTGCTCCAGGGGAGCTGCCAGACATGCACGGAACTTAGAAAAGAACAGGCAGTCTAACTTCGGAGGGAAGTCGGGAACATCCCTCCTCCCTTTGTCCTTGCCCAGATACATTACCTCTCCACTCACATACTCGTACCTGCCTCCCCAGACGAGACTGAACACGTCCCTAGTGAGGCCACGTTGCATGTAGTGGTGCATGGAGTAAATGTTGGTGAGGTAGAGGAGAGTAGGAAGAATATCTACTTTCAGGGCTAACACCTTCCCAATGAAGGACAGGGACCTGGCCTTCCACAGCCACATCTGACATGTCACGATGGCCAAACGCTTCTCCCAGTTTACTCAGGCAGCACCTCCTGCTAAGAAGTAGACCCCCAGTACCTTTAAGGGACTGTCCTCAAGGGTGAGACCTCCAGTCATGTCCCTTCTGGCCTTCCAGCTGCCAAAACACTTTATCACTGACTTGCCAAGCTTCAGCGCAGCTCCGGAGGCTACTCCGAATGCCTGCACCAAGTCCAAGGTGTGGCCGAGTGACCTTTCTAAGCACACAACATAGTGTCATCTTGTGTTTCATTTTTATCAGGACTCTGTCATCTGTCATTGTAAACATCTGAACATCATGATCTGTTTCTAAGATTTTAATATCTGGGACTTTGAGAAACTTTTCTTTGCAGTGTATCCAAACAGACAATATTTTCACGATTGTAAAACCAGTTAAACTTGTGATTTGATTTGTGAAAAATTCTGAAGTGATGACCAAATTCCTCCTACACATTTGAAATCAGCAGGTCAAAATTGTATGAAATCACCTTTAAAAGTTGAGATATCTGCAAATTTTTGTTTGAATGCATAGCTGTGAGCTATTTAGTCCACTATTTAGTGCACTATTTATAATATCCAATATAGTGAGTAGGGATTGAGTGAGCAGGGATTGGTGTTAGATACAGCCTTGATGTATGGGAGGGGGTCTCTCAGGTGAGCAGCTAATAATTGACCTGGGCTCTGTGTGGCAGGTGAGTTCAACCTGGAGAGTTTGAGTGAATGGCAAGGAACAGCAGGGGTACTGCCAGGGCCATCTTTTTGCCTTTCAAAACAACAATAGAACTCATTCAGGTCATTAAATTTGATTCCCATTTAAAGTTTATAGATCATTTATAAATGATGTTACTTCATGACCACTAAGTTTTATTCATCACCAACACTTTGTTCTCAATTAATAGGCAACTGACTTGATTGCTCTTTTGTAATGTATTGTGTCCTTCCTTTACTGACCTACGTTTTTTTTTCTGGGCAAGCAGTACAAAGGAGGTGTTATTCAACATGACCAGGGTTTGCTACTCTCATGATTGATGAGTCCACCATGAGAGGAAAGGTCCAGTGGCAGTTTATTTGGCAAAACTAAAACAGAAATCAACACAATACAATCATAATCCAAAAACAAAGGGGACTAATGCCTAAATCTGCACACAGGTAAAACAAAAGACAGAGGAACCCAGGGGCTCATTAATAGAATTTTTCATACATTCAAGAGGAAGAAAAATGTACATAAGAATAACCAAGCGTTCTGCAAAAGGTTCAAGTCACATTTACAAAACTTAGCATAAACTGAGCTATGTATCACACAGGATTATAAATGCTATTTATCCTAGAAACATTTGCACATGTGTGCAGTTTAAAAACTGCCCCATTGACACCCAGGAAACAACCTCAACTGGCAATGCAAATTACTCATGTGTACATATAAACCCATAAACACTATGCCACAAAGGCAGATCCACCACACGTGGTCGCCCTTACAACTGAAAAAAGTAGTGAAGAACTGAAGGAATTAAAGGGGTTCTGAGTAAAATCTGGCCTGTATGAACATAATCATTTAAAATGAATACCTGCCTTTGTTTTACATGCAAATATTCTCCCTCAGTATCACAGCAAGGAGTGAGCCCTGTAAAACAAGATAAATACTAAACAGGGACTAATAAAGAATTATCTGTATAAATCCCAAAAATTTTGAGTAAACATGCATGATTGTTTCTCCTGTTTTTTGTATGCATTGTATGTATTTATAAACAAGCCCCGTAGAATGAAATCAAATGCAACAAATGAAAGTGTTTTCCAGAAAAGCCTCCAGTTGGCTTTTCTGTAGGATCAGGCAACCCTTCGCATGCTTTCTTCACATCCTCAACAGTCCATGTTCTAAACACCAGCATTTTTCTATCTTCCCCTTTCTGCTCGAAATTAGGATTGGGTACTTCGATCATAAGAAAAATTCCCTGTCCGTCTGTTTCAGCTTTTCCCACTCTAGCCTTTACTACCTTGGTTTTATACACATCCCATCACACAAAGTGTGACTCACACTCGCGCTGTCATCACTATCTTCATTACACTGCTGCACAGCAGGGGCCTTCTGCTCCTGCTTTGAAATATTAGGTTCTCGCCTGGTAACCTTACACAACTGCGGATACAGGTTTTCACCTGGTAATTCAGGTGCTGCGGGTGTCAGTGCAGATGGTGTCGCCTCGCCTGACTCCTGAGGGGTGTACGGCGGGGGTCTGATCACCATATTGATATCCTCCCTATCCACCAAAGCCAATGGTTTTTCCATCTCCTATTTTTCCTTAGCCTCCTGTGCTCCCTTTTTCCTACGTCTCGCTTCAGCCAACCATATCTGAGCAATGTAAATGCCATTCTTCCATTCCTTTGTTTAATTCCCTTTACACTTGTCCTGGATAGCAGCCACCAACCTCTCACATTCAGGCACAGTAAGCTTTCCCCTGAAGCCAAACCTTTTCTTCCACTTAGCTAAACTACGCACATTATTTTCATCCCTGTTACCAGGGACGCGTTATCCTAATGGGCATGATGGGCGGCAGTCCCGGGCCTCGGCCACTAGGGGGCCTCGGACGTAGCGAGATCGGGAAATATGAAACAATATTTTTAGAAGTTTTGATCATATTAATAACATTTTTGATGCATTTCGCCACCCGGATGGAAGCCCACTTTGTCCTGTCGCATAAATCACTCGTCACTGTCAATATGAGGATTTGTTTGACGCTCACTGTGTCAAATGCTACTGGCGAGAGATCTTTCTCTAAGCTTGGGCTCATCAAAAATCGCCTTAGCACTACAATGACTGAAAACAGATTAAACTTTTTAACTGTAATGTCAACCGAATATGATCTGTTACACCAGATTGAGTTCAATGATTTAATTAATGACTTTGCTTTCCAGAAAAGTAGAAAAATTCCGTTGTAATTGGACCTATGGCTGTCGAATTGAATGCGCAAAGCTGTGTGCCACTGCTGGTGCGTGTGTGATTGTGTGGGTTTGAGAGGATACAATGTTTTACGTAACATTTTGAGACTTAATTCTGACAAGCTTGTCTGCAAGGGATTTCTTTT
>JABJVR010008562.1:0-10556 GCA_025773905.1 Chitala chitala | reverse complement strand
AAATTAAAACTAAATTTCCTTTTATTAAATTTTTTAATTTGCTTGCATTTTAAAATTTTCGAAAAAAGGCCACCACCCCCCCCCCCCCCCCCAACAACCTTAGAGGAATAAAGAGAGAACAAACTATGTGCAAAATAAAACCAATTTTTTTCATACCACAAGAGAATTGCAAGGGAAGCTTAACTTACAGTACAAAAAACTGGAACTAGACAGTTTTTTCTCATGAGCGAACCACATGAGTTTTGTTTGCGAAGCGTAGTTAGTGGGTAATCTGTTAGCTGTTTTTCTCAGGTCAGCGCTTTAAAAGGCATCTTAACATTGGATTTTGACGAAACAAATTTCACATGGGTAAAAGCGAACGAGTAGCTTCATAAAAAAACGATCTGGGAAGTGTGCCAGTTTGTTCTGTGCCTCGGGGACTCAAAAAGCTTTAATTAAAATTCTTTAGCTAAGCTGAGAACATAGGTTTGGTATAATACGGTTTCATACGCTTCTTTTGCATATAATAATATTCACAGTTCTGTACACACAAGTTCCAGGATTTATGTTTCATCCAGAAAAATGTCACTGGAAAATAGGATGAGCATGAACTGCATTGTTTTTCTTTTTTGCCCTAATTTTTAAATTAATTGACAGGTATTAGAAAAATACTAAATTATGAACACTACTCTATTTATTCATGTTCACCAACTTTTGTGTAATACAACTACCATAAAAACATACTGCATTACAGTTAAACACGCCCAGACACACCCAAGTGAGGCACAAGTATTTAACAAAGGTTGCTGGGAAGGAGCATATTCGCTCTTCCTGGCTGCTGTCCATTGGGCGGGGCACCAACATAACAATACTGTTAAAACAGTTAAATGTCCTGATTAATAATATTATCTATATTGCCAATTCATTGCTTAAGAGCTGGAATAGACTATTTTGTGTATATAGTAGAACATGTAAAATGTTACAAAACACTGTGATGTTACTAAGCAAAATACATTTTCATAACAAGCAAAAAGTTCAAACGAGCACCATCATTTATTGTCTGAAATGACATCAGCCAGGGATGAACAAAACAAAACTGTTTCATGATGATTAACTAGCCATCACGGATGAGCATGCACGTCCATTCTGATGTTGAACTTCTTTGAGGTAAAAGAGGTCTTTATAGTTTGTGTTTTTTGAACAGAATCATGGCTGATTTCTTTCTCAATGTTGCAAAAATTCAAGGAAACATGTTGCACTAAAGGCATTAGCCCTGACCTTTGAGAGCCTCCCTCACACTAGCCATCCACCGTAGAGTAACTTTTAATGTCTAACCTCTTTGGTCACTTTGTGTTTTTTTCTATATATATCCTGGATGGCCTGGGGGAAGATGTGGCATCATAGGGAGGATCAGAAATCATCTTATTTTTGAATACAGGCAGACATTTACCCTTCAAATGGCATCAGCCTGAACATCAGTAGCAGTGTGCTCCAAAATAAGTTATGGTGGAAGAATTTGTCCTTTTCAAATTATCACCTGCATGTATCCTATTACAGTTGATGTTTGCTCATAACATAAATACACACAACTGAGATAATATGACAGTGAGGCACAGAACATTTGGACTTGTTTCTTAATTGTGCAAAATGTAAAAAAGAAAAAATATATTAATATATATTGGTTTGTCCATCTCTTTAGTTCAGAATGTACTGATAATTAAAAAAAAATTGATTTCATGAATGTTGAACAAAATTGCTGAGTCTCTTGAACTCTGCTTTCAGCATGAATTTCATGGAGGCCAAAGTTGGGGCTAACCAGACCTCCAGAGTAATTATCAATAGTATAGGAGGCTTTTAAAGTGTGAGATTGTATTGATTTATTGTACAAAAAAAGTGGTATAAGGAGAGAAACAGGTTGGAATTGCTGACAGGCCACCAGTGGCTTGGTGCATCCTCAGTAGCTGTTGATCATGTGAAGTGCCACGCATTCCGAAAACCATGTACTGAGTCGGCAGTTACCGTAGTGAGCCCTGGCTCTCCTCCTCCTGGACCTTGTTATAAATGCAGCCTGTCTTATTGAATTGGGTTGCTGGCAATGATAGAGCACGTGTCCTCTGGGAAGAGCTGCCATTGAAAACGCCGAGGAGTTCCTCTGGTTGATACATTTTAATGACCTTCTTTAGTTGCAAAGTACCTATAATACAGCCGTACAATGACTCACTGACTTTTGAGTGATAAAGAAACTGCACAAAGGTACATATTTTTTTGTTAATTGCTGAAACTTGTCAAGTCCATAAACACTAAAATCAGTTTAATGATTTGTAAAATTATAGCTGAGTAGTTGACAAAACCTATGCCCCAAGGCCTTTGATTTCTAATTTTAAACAAGTTGGTATATAAACTATTTTACGTTTTATGGACAGGCAAGTGTCTGAAGGCATTTAAAGCATCACGATTCTCAATAACAATGAGCCATTGTTTCTTTTTTTCTTTCATTAGTTTTTTTCTTATTTTCTAATATTACTGTCTTTACTGTATAATTTTACAGTACAATGTCTAACCATTGGGTGGCAGTAGCATTTCAGAAATGCCCTTTTCGGGACACAAAAAAAAAAAAAAAAAAAACATCTGATATGTTATCTGATGATGCATTTTCAGATTCCCAGTGATTAGGTTTTGTGAAATGTCTATTTCTGAAAAGGAAAAAAAAAAACAAATTCCCAATTTTTGTCACTGTTTTTTCATAAACAAGCATGAAATGGGCTAATTTTCAAGGATCTAATATAATTCTTTTAATAATGTTTTTTTTTCATTGTTGTGTCTGTAATAACAACAATGAAACATGACATTTGAGTACAAAAGATTATCCTTAACTAAAATGATTTATTTAGATATTCAAAAATAATGGTAGAACAGGACAAGACGTTTACAAAACATTTTCGTATACTGTGTACTTCACAACACTCCTAGATGCTCAAAATGTTTGTTATTAATGTTTGAAATGTGTCATAAGTCAAATTTTTATATTTGTAATACTGTGTCTTGTTTGAAACTTTTATTATGTGTCTTTTTTGCATGAAGATTTAGTGCTCCTTATTTCTTAAAAGTTACATGTGTGGGGCCATAGGTAGTTCCTTGCTTTAACTGAGGACATTTTTTTGACTTGGAATAGAGTGGACATAAAAAACTAACTTATTACACAGAAATTTAAACTTGAACCTGACTGGTCATTAGAGATTTTTTTCAAATACAGCTTATGATGTTACAGCAATTTAAAACTGTGTGGATAGTACAGCTTGATGATATAGCGCCTTGGGGTTAGGCCAAATGTGTTACATTTCCTGAGCAGGGAGTTTGGTCCTTATCTTAGTAGGCTAATCTATTTGTCTGCTGTGTTACACTGATGGCAATGACCGAGGACTGAACCTTGTCTTGGCTAGCCTCTGTTACAATGGTGTAAGAAGTGGGATGAGATTATGGCAAGTCTTAATGTTAAGAAGTGGAAAGTATAGCAATCACTTGAAGGTGATGGGAAGTCATCCACTACAACAGTGATATAATCCCTTGGGGACAGCAGAAGAGTTTGATTATATGTCTGAGCAGGAACTTGTATCTTTAGTTTAGTGGGCCAATCTTCTTGTCTAGTTTGTTGAGCTGAAGGCAGTGACACAGGTTCCAACTCCACAGATGTCTGTAATTCAAATAATAGCATGCCACATAAATAAATGTAAACTAAGTTATATAAATGTATATGTGAATGTAAACATATTTATTGGAATTTATGTTGTCAAACCTAAAAGGAGTTCATAATAATTATCTACATTTGACTAAGTATACGAGGGTTAATCATAGCAATCTTTAAGGTATAATACTTTGACTTTGAAAAACTGGTTATTGTGATAAATTTGAGTGGCAAATTATTGAATTTATATATAAGTACTTAAAAGCCATATTTTTACTTTACCTCTGCCGTCATCCACAGTTGCTATATGAGAATACTCAGATAAGCACAAACTGCCAGTCATATATGTGTGACTCACCAGCACATAGTGCCTGATGGTCAAAACATCAGTTAATTCTGATATGATTTGCTTCCGCTGGATTACGCAGTGTTAAATTGCAATACTGTGGTGATGCTTTTTAAAGCTGACTGCAATTCTATGCAAAATATTCAGTGGATCATAAGGACAGAGTATGGCAGAAACCTTAATAGCAGCAATGACAATGCTGACCCAAACCAATGGTGAAGCCAAAGCATGGCCAGGAATGGCCAGTGCTATACTAGTCAGAAGCCTGGACAGCCCTCTGGACACCAAATTTATACCATTATTTTTCATGTTATAGCAATAACATCAGAAACAACTGGCACCCCAATTAAATCACTGGGTTATACCTTGTTGCCCCATTATAGAGGTTTTTCAAGAGTCAAGATTCAAAGAACTTTATTAATCCCTGGGAGAAATTGCTTTGCCTTGTTGCAGCTGCACTCCACTTGAAAAGAAAGGAGCCACATCAATACAATATACACAATAATAATACAGTAAATGTATATGAATATATGAATGTATGTATATTTGTTGTAGAACTGCCAATGATATGCAAGCATTGTGTTTGTGTCACATTTAAGCCCTCATTTATGGCTTACCCCTTCTAAGGTTGTTCTTTCAATGACCTCCGGGGACTTTCATGGGACATGCACACAGTTTTCACCTGGCAGGGTTGATCAAAATGCTACTAGTCACTGATTGTTTTGTTTGGCTGAGAAAATCTATGGTTTCATATGGAAACATACACACCACTAGGTCAGTATCTAGAGCAGCTTGTGTTAATGGGGAATAACATTAGGCAGCTGCTATAATGGTCTTTCTGTTTCGGTACTATTTTGTGTTACGTTTCTTGTTAGTGAAGATGGAAACACTGATGATATGGGTAATTTTTAGGTGCAGATGGAAACATACTGACTGAAAGATTTAACAGCTGGTATTTTTATTCTTTATGCTTTTTATGCAGATGCAGGTTTATTCTATCTTTTTTGTTTGAGTGAAAGAGTTTACGGTTTTATGTAATTTAAAAGAGGCTGTTAATATTTCAGGAGTATTTAGCTACAATTAGTCTTTCCTACATAAATACCCTCTCACCCACAAGCTTTCTTTGGCTGAATGACATGTGAACACCAAAGTGTAGCTCTCCTCTGAAATCATCAAATATGAATATGGCCCTTTCCCATGCAACTCCACATCTCTGGGGCTGAGTGCATTTGTTTTCTTGTTTTTTCCTCTTTTCTTAGATAAAAATCCTGAGAGGTTTTCTTTGAAAGATGTCACTGGGTTAGTAATTAGCAGGGTACCAGTATATATGGATAGTATTAGAGGAGTGCAATCATCTCTGTGTTTCAGTCTAATTGCTATTTTTAATTAGTGGGTAAAGAAAGCAGCTAGCTGGTTGTGGAGCTCAGGGGACTTTCATATAAACACATGAAGAAGGAAACTGACTGCTATGCCTGTGTGAAGTGTGAAACATGAAATCTGAAATGTGCCCTTGGGGGACTGGGTTTGAATGACTTACAACAGAAGGGAAGCATACATGGATAAATGTACATGCGCTCTTTCATGTATAACACACACACACACACACACACACACACACACACACACACACACACACACATACAGTAAATGCTCATATCCATAAATATTTTCCATTCACTTAATGTCTCAAAATTTTGTTGCATCATATAGTTTGATGCCTGCATTTTGTATTACATTTCATATGGTAGGCTAATCTAGCTATTCTATTTTCTTAGTTGTTACGCTGTCTGTCTTCACAGCAACTTTAGAGACCTTATCACTGTGAAGTGCTGATGTCTTTGAAGTCAGCTGAAACCAACCTCTCACTCACATGATTTGTTTTTTTCACACTTCTTGATATGGGCTATTTCACCTTGTTTTTTTAATGAGGAAAATGAACAAATCCCTGATGTGACTAAAGGAATCGTACATTGTGCTATAATGTACCATAAAGTCTAGAATGTTTTTTTACCCAAAACTTTGAAGTCCGGGTATGCACTGTAATGTATATAGGATAAACATTTCCAGTTACCTTCATGCTATGACTTGGCAGTTAGAGAACCCTGTACATTATATGCTGGTGTGCTGATATTTGGGTTTTTATATTATTGTAAAACCTATACTACAATATATAGTAGTCAACAACAATATCTCAATTAAATATCAATTATATCCTTGCTTCTCTGTATTCTTCCTGATTATTTGCATATGTCTGCACTTAGTTGTCTTTAATCATTTGAGTGAAAATAAGTTACAAAGAAGTTAAAAGTGAGTCTCTTGTGCTTTCAGATCTGTAACAAATGTATAAATCACACATTACAGTGTCGCTCAAACCACAGTATCAGGAGTAGAAATTCTGGATAATTTACCACGGTGCTTTATTGAAACAAATAATACTTGCGTTAAAACTGTAGTAAATCAACAGGAGAAACTGATGCCAATGATTAAGAATGTTTAATCAGGAGCAGTGATGTAAGTGATCATAACAAAAAATTGATTAAAAGATCAAAGTATATCATAATTGATAAAAAATGCTAAGAAGCAACATCAAGTCCTCGACATGCTTTTAAAGTTGTTTTTAAACATGAATAAAGATTGTTCATAATTTCCGGACTGACACAATTATAACAAGTATACAGAAGAGTCAATGGTTAATTGACATTAAGATTCAATTAATAGCAGAAATTGGCTGAAACAAAAAATCTGCACCCACTGCGGCCCTCCAGGACCGTGATTGGACACCCCTGACTTAGATGCAGTGCCATCCTCACCTTTATAAATAAAAACACCACTTTAATTATAGCAGAACTATCCTAAATATCATAAACTATCCCAACCAGCATCAGTTCACCGGTAGATTAAAGAATGCAAGTTGAAAGGAAGTATTCAAAGGTCATTGGTGACAAGAATGTGACACATGAGCAGTACTGACACCCCACATTTTTTGGTCCTGAAATCACTTCCTATGAAACAGCAGAATGTGGCCACCTGAAAACAGCGTACTTTCTGAATAGGGCTCACTTTGGTGAGAGTGTGGTGTCTGGGGCCTTGGCTGACACCACTCCCCTGCCGTCTCTGTTCTAATGGAAACCACTTTGTTTAAACTTGTCTGAGCTCATAAAAGTGGAAATATATGCTCTGAATTATGACTAAATTATTGATTCCCTGGATTGTAGCTTCAAACCGAGTGTCTTTAAAAATTGAACAATTGCTTTTTCTGTCCTCATGGGAGATTTTTTAAAAAGTAAAATAATAATGAAAAAACAAAAGAGTGATGTGGAAAGAAGAGTCAGGGTCATTGTTTCCATAGTGTAACCTTCTCTGTGTTCCTCGAACACTAGTGCACAGAATACATAGAGCAACCTGTAGGCACAGGGACAGAGCACATGTGACACAGCTGATGTTGTAAATTATGAAACGTCACCCAAAAAAAATCCTAAAAGATATGAATTGTAGTATCACTACAAGGAGGAAATCTAAGTTAAACTGATGCAGCTTCTTTTAAGAAATGAAGGGAGACTTTCTGCAAGTGACCCAATGGCTTAAAACAGTCATAGCCTGCAGATCTCCTAAAAAATACCTCCTTTGTGGAGAAACTGACTGCTTCTTACATGCTGCAGCCGAGTTTGGAATGGCTTACCAAGAGCGTGAAATCATGCGCTGTAATGATGTCACAGATCCACTTGGTGTCAAGCGTCAAACTTAATTAAAATCGTTATAACTGTAATGACCTATATTTTCAAATGCTTAATTATTCACATGAGGATACCCTGTGCTCTCACTGCATGTGTGGATGAGCAATGCAGGATACATTTTAAAAATAACTGACAGACAGCCATTACAGCAGACACTTAAGGGATACATGGGGTCTGCCACTCTGAGGCATTTAGATATACTTAAGAAAAAAATTCTATCCATACTGAGTCAGCAGAAGACATTTTGCCTGTTACATGTTTACACTAGTCAGGGGAAAAGCAAGCATCCATCATTTGTGGAAATAACGAATAGAATAAGAGTGCAGGAAGGCTCGGAAAGGCTTGGCCTCTCGCCAGCTCGGCGGAGACTGCTGATCGGTGTGTTCTTCCTTGGCTTCCTCAGTATAATTTCCTGACACAAATGTCTCAGTTGAAGCCAGAAGAGCAGAGCTTTTGTAATACTGTGATTAACGCTTCTCTTGTGGAGGGAATGACTGAAATGGTGTCAAGCTGTTGCCGTTGTATGTACTCAGGCACCTTGTCTAATGAATCTAAGTGCCTGAGATAAACAGAGAAAGATACGTCAAGAATCAAAAGTTCTATTTCTTATCTCCTAAGGATGTGCATAGACATCCATTCTAAACACGTGAGCACGAAAAAGTAAGCATTCAGTTTTTTGTCCTTCTCGTCAAGGAGGTGTCCAGCCTAACGCCCTGTGACTTGGAATCAATGTCACACTCGCCTAAGTCCTGCTGTGCAATTTTGCTGTCAGGAGCCGAGGTTCTAAATGGTTGGCAATACAAAAAAAACTGTGGTTAGACCTTATGTGTCTGATCTGTTACGGGTTCTGTGATGAAGCAGGAATTATCTGCAATGCAGGGTCAAGCCAACAGGGGTCAAATGCGCTTTTCTGACCAGGTCCCTCAGATCCAACTTACTAAAGTTTACAGGGTTAACATCCTCACCCCCTTTTGCACGGATCATAACTCTGATGTTTAGCTCAGGACTAATGGATCAGGTCTAATTGACATCATCGCTGAACCCCGTTTGAGCCTGACTCATTCATGAATATGTGTTCGAGTCAGCTTTAGGTCCACAAAAATCATTCTAAATAACTGTCAGAAAGTGGAGTAAACATGCAATCACATCTAGGACCGTGACTTCTTGAATCTTGCACTTCATAATGGGAGATTATTACCTTCTATTGACGTGTCTGTCAAAGGGTGATTTTTGGAGAACGCAAGTGTATTTGATGAACACAGTGTAGGTAACCAATGATTATTCTCCTGTTTCATGCATTTTCTGTTGGTTATTGCACAAAATATACGAATAAAATGGATAAAAATGTTACTTTGGATTACAGAAAGAAACAAAAATGATTTCAAGATGTGTGATGTCAACACACTAATGGAGAAGCACGTCAGTAACAGTTCGGCGCACTCTGTGGATATGTGCTTTTTCTTCAAGCTGTAAGGTGAGTCTTATAATTAAAATTATAACAGAAATTGACTGTTTTATCGAGTATTGTATCTTCACTCAGCCTCCTCAAGTGCATTAGCTTGTCAAGGAATTAAGTCTGACACTGCACCTTAGTGAACACACCTAGAGTCACATATTAACTATGTACATCTATGTACATCTGATAAGACCTAATTTGTTAATTTTTCTCAGTCATCTCATGCTTGACCTCTACAGTTGAACTTGTTAGCATATTACCGAGAATGTGACTTCATCCCAAGGTTGACACTTCTTAGTCATGATCTGCTTAAACATTACTGACCTGTTTCATTTTTGTAATGATTAGAAAATGAATTTGAGGACTAGAACCCAAAAGTTGATTTATTGTTCATAAACCAGATAGTGAGGAAGTTAAAATACAGTTCAGAATTGTAACAGCTAATCCAGGCTAATGAACCGAAACCACACAATCAGGCCAGGGATATCCAAACACACAAATACACAGATACTCTCAAACCAGTAATTGGGTATTAGAAGGTCTTACAGACAGGAATTTGGGCACAAAGAATTAAAGGATATTAAGGAATTGATCAGTGTGTATGGGAACAACAATATTTTGCACAGCAGCCCGTGGAGAGACTGAATGGATATAAAGCTACAACAGGAGATAGTTACCAGGTGAAACAAGTCAAGTGTTGATAACTGAAACATTGGTGTACTCATGCTAATGCTATATGGCTGCTATGTGATGGAGCTTTGTCAGGAATATAATGTTTCACCAAATCCTCCACGTATTGGAAAATCTATCTACAATGAAAAAGTTGGTGGTAAACCCAGAAGAGAGCAACAAATCGGTAATAAAATGTAAAGCAATATGTAATCAAGAACATTGCTGAACATTACTGAACACATAAGGGTTGAAATAGGCAACCTTTAGATGTACAGTATATGAACATTTGGAATGGAATGCACTACAGACAGGAGACTAGAGGAGAAAATCTTTAATATCAACCAGAGTTAAGGGCCACCAGAAATTTTGGGGCGTGAGATGAATGGTGTAGATAATACCTGAACATCTTGATAACAGGAAGGTATAGTTCGAATGGAAGAGTTATAGTGGTACTGTGGCAGGTACATATTTTTTCCAATAGGTATAGAATTGGGTGCTAGATCCTTGCATGCATTCTGGATAATGTCCACTATCTGCCACTTTATGGGGGTGACCACAAAGTAGAAGGACAGAATTAAGTCAGGTCCCTAAATCTGGTTCTCATGCTTCTTTGTGTGTGTGTGTGTGTGTGTGTGTGTGTGTGTGTGAGAGAGAGAGAGAGAGAGAGAGAGAGAGAGAGAGAGAGAG
>JABJVR010008561.1:0-10557 GCA_025773905.1 Chitala chitala | reverse complement strand
GTTTAGCTGCTTATCTTCCCATTTGATTGGCCCTTAGAATGTGCCAGTGGTCTGCAATCCATTTATGCGTGACCTCAGACATTGTGGAGTTGCATTGAAATGCGTTTGGAACACAGGAAGGGAAAGGCTTCTGCTAGCTTTTCCTGTCATACAGAAAATTCTGCATTTAGTCAGCCCCCTACTTCAAGCAGAAGCTGGTAAAAGATTGCTTTAGCATTAGAATTTTGCCAGTCACTCTATGACGGAGATTAATGAGGCCGGTCCATCCTACCATTGTTCAGAGCTCCAGTTGGGCTACACTGTGTCTCAAATTGGACCATGTGATGCACTCATTCTCCCCATGTGGATATGATGTATGTACTGAATGATCTTCCTTCTGCCTGGATCTCCACCCTTTTGTCCAAGAGAGAGTGCAGGTATATCACATGATTAATTAAACATACAAAAAGAGCACAGCATGGGAGATTAGTCTTGCTTCACAGCTAAAATCAAAGTGCTCCACCAGCAGTTTTTGGTCAATATTCCCTCCCCATTGTGGTGCATGAGGCTTAGTAAAGTCTGCCATCTATGGACAGTGGTCTGTAGAAACCCAGAGAGGGCTAATTACAGCAGGCTGTTATTTTTCATGCTGTCACCCAAAGGTTTATGTTGGAAGCCAGAAGGTTCTAGCTGCAGGTCAGGACTTTGGTCAAGTGCTCCATCTATGGTCAAGTGTTCTGTCTGCAGTTTTGTCAAGCCCAGACAGGCATTGTGGGAATGAAGTCCTCCTGTACACCTTAAACATGGATAAGAAAAATGAAATTCTCAAAAAGAACACCGTAGCCCTGCTCAAGAATAACGTACATCTGGATTATCAGTCAGAAACACAAAGGTTCTGGGGGGGATATGCATTCTTACCAGGGGCACCCAGCAGAGATGGTAGGGACGTATCAGGGAACTGCTATAAATAAAAATACAAAATGTGTTCAGTTTTAAAAGAAAGTAGCTTACCTATATATTACTTTTATACAAATGAAACTTCTGCATTGACTGTTATATTTTTCGTTTAGCCAGATTTTCTACCTCAGCAGTCATGGCTCAGTACTGTGGTCACACTGTTTACACTTCAGCAAAACTCCCTCCCAAGACATGAACCAGCAAATTTTGGTCACACATAAAAGTCTCAGACTTCTGCAAATGTATGCTAAGAAAAGTGAAAATTGCAAGCAGAGAAGCGTTTTGAATATGCTAACAGCTGGAGAGGAATGGGTGTCTTTCCTACTTGCGAGGATGCGGCTGCTTACTGTGATCTTCAAAAAGGGATCCGTAAGAGCAACCGCCAATGATGGGCAAGGTGGAGGCTACTGCATCCTTCTTCTTTGACAGAACCACACATATTTTATTAAAATGACTATGTAAGAGTCCAGTGTAGATGTTACTCTTGTTCTTATTTTAACCAGGGTGAAGTGTGACTGATCCGCTGTTTCAGTGTGAACTCCAAGACTGTGCCAACAGCCAGGGCATTATAAATGAGACATCATTGTTTATGAGATCCATTTTGCCTAGAGTACACAAAGGACAAGAGATACTAATTTCCTCAATATAAATTTTTGTTCATAAAAATAGCCCAGGTTGCAAGACAACACTAGAGTAATACACAGCACCTGTGTGGCCCTAAAACCTGTATAAGCTGAAGCTATAATCTTCTTTAGAGCATGAGACACTTTGCCAGTTGTTTGTGTGCTGCTTTTTTGCTGTATCTATAAGGCACATGAATATATATGGGTAGCCTGTGTGCAGAAGTGTCTTAATCGCTGGACCAGCAGTTTATTTAAACGTACTTTATTAAAGGCCTCCTGCTCCTCAAACGGTCCTTCAGTTTCATTTATATTTAATTTTTTTTATCATAAGTAAAATGTTAACATGCTCCTAATTTTTTTTTTCTACAATCTACGAAGTTGCAACAGGAAGTCACATCTAGCTCAGTCAACATTACTGACAGCTCCCATTGGCACATGTGGCACCTTACCATTTTTGGATCACTGGACCACTTACTGTCCATGTGTCCTCAGGAAACCATGTCCTGGTGCAGCCAAACCGTAGGTATGAGGACAGAGATGGATGCGTAACTGGTGGGTGACTCATGGAGCCTTGCTCACAGGCTCCACCGCCTCCTCCCTCACTGTCCCACATGACAGAGAAATCCCCCATGCCTCCGTGAGAGACATCCTGTCTGACTCTTTCCCAAGCACCCGTCCATCACCCTTCATCTGTCCCCTGGCCTTTCATGGTTTTGTTTTCTTGGGAACGATGAACTCATGGTATAAATTTTACAATTTTGCTCTGTTTATATTTCTTGTTTCCTTTGGGTGTTTCTTCATTGCTTGTTTTCTTCATTGCTTTCTTGTGTTTGTTTAAGTAGAATAACGTTTGCAGGACGTGATTTCATTCAAGGTTAACAATCAGTGATGTGCATTTATTTATTTATTGTTTAATGCCTTATCCATGTGTTCTTGCTCAGTACAAAAATTGTTTTTGGAAGCCACATTTATTCACCCTGTTATGTAAGTGACTAAATTAATGACTTTCGCTTTCTGATTATTTGAGAACACTGCAGGAGAAAATGCAGTGCAGTGTGATCCTTCACTGTTGCTCATTCTCCATTAGAGGGCAGCAGCGGGCAGCAGCATGTTCTTACTCATCTTCCCCTCTGCCTGCCAGAAAATATATGCCTCTGTTTGAATGGAGCTTTTCAGAACCTCTACTCTGGCATCTAACTCAAACCCTGTTCAAGATTCCAGGCAGTTACTCCCACCAGGAACAAGCTAACCACATGCAGACTTGTGATTCATTCCAGTACAGTGCCACTTTCAAGCTAATGCATGCCACACCCAGGCCATCCAACATCAAGGTATGATGAAAGGGAAAAGCCGCCACACTGGCCAAAAAACTGAAACATTGTTAATGAAGTACAGAAGTCCTGCTCATGAGTGAGCGCAACACCTGAATAATCCAAGGATCCATTTATTGCTTACTCAAGGTATTCCATCGTTTTCCATATGCAGTTGCTCTCAGAGCTTGTAATCGAAAATGGCATTACATAAAATTTCACTCATGATATCGACAAAGGACCATTAATCACTTACAGTACTTGAGCTAGGCAGAGCATCACAATTTAAAAGCCAACCAAAGATCTAATGTTATCAGTTTTTTTTTAAATGCAACATACAGCCTTTTGCCATGTGTATATAAATAATAATAATAATAATAATAATAATAATAATATGGGCACTACACATATCCTTTGAAAGGTTCTTGGATAAATAACTTTGATCTCTTGTTGAGATCTATATTTATCAATTATTATAAACATAATCATCGTCATCATTGAGCACAATATTGGTGTGACACCGTTATTGCAGTGATGCTTTATACATTCAAAAAAGGACACTAACAAAAACACCAGGGACGTTGGCGTACTTATTGCGTTGTCAGTTATTTCATGTTCCTTGTTTTTCTTCCATCCAGCCTTTCATGATGAAGCATCTTTGGAACTGATAAGGCTTGTCAGATAAGGGACTACCATGAATTATGGGAAAAATGGAGTATACCAAATCTCTGAGGCAGAAAGTCTCTCTGCCCTGCTAGTACTGCCTGGGTTGATGGCATTAAATATGTATTTTAGCTGGTCTGAAACTGAGCTGTTTTTCTTATTACCAATTAGCATTTAGTCCTTTGTGTGTCAGGGAATGTTTGGTGGATTTACTGTTCCAAATGTGGATTTAGGACACAATTTTAAACACACACATAAGCAAGCACACATGGTATTACACACAAACGTGTCTTTTCCAGTTTCTGTTTTCATCTCTTGAATTACTATTGGTCAACTTTATTGTATTTCTACGGAAAGAGGACATTGACACTTTTAGCTAACATAAAGCATATTTTGCATTCCTTAATTGGTTATTTTACTTTTATAAAACTTGAAAAATGTCCAGACGTGTCCTTGAAGCAAAATATTCCACAATTAGATTGACTAATGTGACAGGTTAAGAGGGAGATTCAAGTTATGTTACAGAACCTCATGGAAAATTAATTGTTTAAAATTCAGCTACTTTACAAAGGGAGTCTATTTTCATTTCATTTCACCACGAGTTATGGAGAAAAGAGAGGAGGCCAGTCCAAACCTTCTCTGGGCTCTCTGTATTTTACAAGTATTGAAAGGGAAGTGAGCCCCACCATCTTGACAAGCCAATTATTTAAGTTAAACCAGTTCTATATAAGGGAGAACCTGCTGTCCAGATGTGTCTGTCAGCTCCACTGTGAGAATTCTTTGTTATTCTTGCAAGAGAAATTAGTTCCTCAGAATTTTACTACCCACATGCAACCCAGCATGCAATCAGCGTGACACCACTAGCAAAAGTATACAGTAAAGACCAGTAAATATAAAAAGGCATACTAACATGATATCTCCTCACAGTGCATTTTGGCATTATGCTCTGCTCATATGAATTTCCATAATACACATTTTCAACACGTGCTTTGCTCCCATATCTTTTTAACAAAAGATGGTTGTGGTACGGTAGTCACTGTACATGTGGAATTTTGCTTACCCTAATATGGATGGCTCGTTATGACCATTTGACAGTTGTTCCTGTTTTTATAGATATGTAATAAAACATAATATAACCAGAAAAAAAATACCGTCTGCAATTATAAATGTTTTCTTAGGCTGCGCCTCTGTTCTTTTTCGTAACGGATTGCATCTTAAGTTTCTCTGGTGTCTGTTCCTTTGTCTGGGGATCTGCTCTGAAATTATAAATGTGCTTTAAAGAGGTCTAAACAAATTCTATTTGTGTAGAAAGATTAAGTGCATGTCATTAAAGCAAAATTAAATATTTAATTGGGGTGAAAGCACAGCATTAAGAAAAGACAGATTTGCACCATTTTTCAGTCTGAACACTAAAACAAACAAAGGGGTCGGCACTTTTTCCCGCCATTGGTAATGCAAAACCACACTCCCTGTGTGTTCATTTCTAAGCACCTCTGAAACACAATTACAATTTTTTTTTCCCCATATTCTGTTTCTGTGGATTTTTAGGGATCACAAAATTTGAACATACAACTTAATCCGTTTTGCTCTTTCCATGCAGTGTAAATTGAGCTTTCTAGGTGGAGTACTGTCTGTTACCTACCGAGATCTTTCCTCTGTGATACTAATTTTCACTCAGCCTGCTCTTTAACACAATAACACAACGTGATTAGCGGAGCCTTTTTTAAACCAGCTATTGGCACCTTTATATATATTTTGCTGAAAAGACAGCATTGACAATGTGAAAGTGTGACTACTTATTTCAACTTCAACTTCACCACTGTCACCCCAACAACAGTCCAGCAACAATAACAAATACAAATAATTTAAGTTCCTTTTTATTTTGCTTGTCTGACAATTGTTATTTCCAAGGAAACTTACATTATCCTTTTTTAACTGTGTATTTGTAGTGGAGCATTTCAGGTTAAGCACTTTGTTGAAATGTTATGGAAAGAATTCATGCTGGACTTGAACATTAACATTTAGGTTACAATTTTGCATCTCTAATAACTCTGCTGTTTTGCCCTCATTAGCTGTGAAGGTTTGGTTATTGCCTTATGGGGTAAATATAGAGAGAGGAACCGTACAGTTCTCTGAAGACAGTGTAGGAATACCTGTCAGCACAGATCGCTTGTCCTATCTGACATTGCGAAAAGAGGACTATTTTAGTGTGTAGTACGTAAGTTATATTTGGAGTTTATTCACACCCTGAATCACACATGAATTACAAGTTGGATATACACTCTTATAAAAAAGCAGTTTTTAACCCATTGCCTGTGTTTTAAGTGTATTTATGTATTCTGGACATGGTTAATTAAATAGTCCACTTTCTCTCTTCCTATTTGGCAACCAGTCCTTCTTGTGTCAGATACCCTGTGCTGTTTTAAATATATAAATATTTAATTTCAAATGTTAATTTGCCATATTTAAGTTCAAGACCACAAAAGTACTTTAAAACACACTTTGGAACCCTGTTGGCCGTTTCTTTTCCACTGCCGTTATAACAAAGATGCAACTGCAAGGTAACATACAGGTATTGGTTTAGATGACCTCTATGTCAAGAATTCAAAGAAAGAAAAACAAAATGCATCACAAGAACAGACAAAAACACACATTATACAGCTTAATGGTCAAACTGCAAATTAAGGAGAAAGGTCTATTCAAGTAATAACCCAGAGAAGAGCGCGCTGAAAACCTTCGGCACACGAGGAACTCAGTGGGCGGAGCCCCTGAGAGTCGCACTCTGGACTTCTCTGTCTTCACAGTAGCTCCAGCATTTGTGTTCTGTGCTGTAGAACGTGGACTTTTGCACCAGGCTACTGCAGACAAACTGTTGTGTTTTATTTACTTTGTGGACAGCTTGTTTAAAAGCTGTAAGCAGTTTTTTTTACCGTGTTTCAAATTCTGTAGTTTGAAAAGCAGTTTTGACGGCGTGTGCAAGCACCTTCTCTGCCCTGAACATAAAAACGCAGGTGGGCCACAAACTGTTTTAGTGGCAGCAAACAAAGAGCACTTTTCTGCAAGTGTGAGATTTGCATCAAGCAACGAAATTCTCACCAAGATGTTTAGTGTGAGCGCTGCGTATGACACTTCATGACCTGTATTTCACAGCCTTTGTTCATCCATTGTTTATACTCTAGGGATGAAAGCTTTGTGATCTCCACTTTGTTAATTCAAACCAGTATGACATGTACAACTGAAAGTCAAATGGTAAAGCAAAACCCTTTAAGATAGTACCCATAAAGTCATCCTACATCATGTACAAAAATCCTCATGTAGAAGCATTGCATCCCTTTAATTTAAAAAGGCAGATTTTCACTTAGAAATCTTGTCTCATGTTTGTCTGCAGGCCACAGTTATGACTGTACAAAAAGAGCCCTTCAGTTTTAAGAGTATCCAGACTCTGTAATTTGAGAGATGGAGTTAGACGCAGAGACAGAAAAGGCTGTCAGCGTTGAGATTTTTTTTTCTCTTCCCCTTGGAGGGAGTCTCTGCCATGAGCACACAAGGGGGACGGCTCCTCTAGATTCCCTCCCCCAACCCCCCGTTCATGAAAACCAGCTGCAGCGGACTCCTGGCCCCAACTGGAAAGTAGTTGTTTGAATGGAGAAGTGAGGAACGCAGCTAGAGCAGCAGCCAACATGAGATCCCTGTGCCTGCTTCTAAACGTGGTCTTGGCCGTCCTGTTCGCGCCGTGCCCCAGCCATGGAGGTAAGTGCACCTGAACAGCCCACCGGCAGGAAACTGCTCACGCACTCACGCCGCAAAAGAAACTGTGTGGTTTGGGCAACAAGGGGCTAGTAAAGAGGACGGCTTAAACTTGTCCTTTCTCTCTTGGTAGTTGCTGTGTGCCCTGCTTCAGTGGAACACTTTCTGAGCTCTGAATAGTTCTCACTCCTGGTAGCTGCTGTGTCCCCTGCTTCAGTGGAACACTTTCTGAGCTCTGAACAGTTCTCACTCCTGGTAACTGCTGTGTCCCCTGCTTCAGTGGAACACTTTCTGAGCTCTGAACAGTTCTCACTCCTGGTAACTGCTGTGTGCCCTGCTTTAGTGCAACACCTTTTGAGATTAGAACAGTTCTTAGTCCTGGTAACTGCTGTGTGCTCTGCTCTAGTGGAAGACTCTCTGAGCTCAGAACAGCTCAAACGTCTTGTTAACTCTGCCTCTAAGGAGTTTAGAGTTGTATGGAAGCATTGTAAGCTGGAGGAACATCTCCACCTTCAGCAGGGTGGAGAATTTCTAGGAGATGTTCTTGGGTGGGGTACATACTGCTCAGGTAATGGTGGGGTGGGTATGTTGAGTGGGCACAGTGCCAGGACAGTGCATATGCTAAGGTGCTCCATGCTGGGTAGTGAAAAGGCTTATTCATGTGGTGGAAGGACTTCTGAGGTGAAGGGTGTGGAGGCGGCTTGGCTGCTGCAGGCAGGAAAACGCTGGGGTTGCTGGTGGGAGGGGGGCATGGGAGCCAAGCACAGAGCCTCGCAGTGTCTATGGCTCATTCAGATGCAGCGGCGCAGCCACCGGCCATGTGTCCATGCCGGAGATCCGGGGAGCGTGCGTGGGGATCCTTTGGTACATCAGGGCAGTGGCCTCAGAGGGACGGGGTGGGGAGGACTAACAGGAAGGAACTTGCAGAGCTCCGAAGAAGGATCAAAAGCAGTTTTTCAAAGGCCAGCCGGACCCCAAGAAAGCAACCCCGTACTGTGGGCTGATTTAAAATGGGTTCCTTTCTACTGCGCCTCAGTCAAAGATGCTTCTAAGCAAACAGAGAAAGACTCACATGTCTCACCATAAACCAGCACAAGGGGGTAAAGCAAGGGGGTATCTGCTGTCAATGAACTCTGAAAATCTAGGCTGTCATCTTTTACGCTTTTTGTCACAAGTTCTCCGGTCACAGTACAGTGTCTGGTGTTACCTTGCACTCTGAGTGCAAATGTCACGGTTTGTGATGTTCATAATGTTGAAAGTGTAACGTGCCTGAAAATTAACTTCCCATCCATTTATAATCCTGTCCAAGTGGAAAAGTTTCATTAAATCTGTATGCTTTGCATGGAAAATTATTGCTATTCTTCTCTTCTTGAAAACTACAACTAGCTTGTATGGAGTGATGTATCATCCCCTCCAGTGCTTTTAGGTCATAAAACAACACCCTATTAAGATAAATTGATGGAAATGTTTCCTAAGATGATACAGCAGCATTTAGAGTTTGTTTCTGTATAAAACTCAGGCTATGAGTACCATTGTGAAATGCCATTTTTATGGTTGTTTAGTAAATCATGTTGGCTTGCCCAAAGAGATGCGTGTTTTGTTTCCAGAACAGTTTAAATGAGCGCCATTTCTTGACCTGCAAATTCTGTGACCAGCCTGTTGCCAGTGTTGTGGTTTTTTTGTGTCTGTATCACTAGGAACCGTTCACAGAGCGGCCACCTGTTTGTGAAGGTTACTTCAGTTTGTACGTGCACTTTCCAACCCATGTTTCCAACTTTCTTTATAATAACTATAGAGCGTGGCGATGACCTTAAAATTTCCATTGTCAGTTTGGTTAGGTGTTTTTCAGCCTCTTCTCCCATGGCTTTTGCAAGGCGTGGCCACTAGTTCTTAAAAGCAGTGGGAACAAGCTCTAAAACCACTGTGACTTACTGTCAACCTTCACTGGAGTATCTCCAAATATTTCTCCTTTTTTCACAGTTGCATGTGTGAGTTTATTTATTAAGGTTAAGCCAGTATGTTGCTAGACAACAATAACCACAGTTTTGTGTCAGCTCATATGGTGTAATAATGCCTTTCTGCTGTGTGGATCTGTATGGGTCATGACCCATAGGGGTTTTTTACTGTGATAACACAGTGAGGCTGTAAGAGTCCATGAAATCCCAGCTGCTGTTCTGAATTTGCTTGCTCCAGAGAGACACCTGGAATTGCCTTCAGCTCATCTGATTAATGCAGGTTACAAAGCACACACAAAGGTTGCCTTTACCTGAGTACTGTCATAGGGATGCGACAAGAACCAGCGGGTTCAGTAACAGCCTACTTCAGGGAATAGCAGAAGCTGTGAAGCTGTCAAAATACTCCTCTGAGTTTCTCAAAGTGCCCGTCACTCACAGCTACTGTTTCAACCCATAATTGTGATTAACAAACATAATATTTACATGGGACATGGGTGGCATAATGCCAGTTCTCCCACATGAACCATTGTTTCTTTCTTCTAAATACAGAACCGCCTACTCAGAGGTATAATAATGCAGAATGATAATAGTACTTAGAAGCAAGTGCAGTCAGTAAGTGTTGGTGCTCTGTGTGCCATCAGCAGCTCTGGGGTGGGGCCCAGACCATGCATACGTTACAGCTTCTGCTGCGCCTCTTCTTGTCATCTCCTCTGTTAAATTGCAAATGGCAGGCAATATGTTACCATAAGGAGAAATAGGGATAAAAATGTTGATAAAAAACTCTTCAAATTTTAAATGCATCAATCATTGTAAACAGACATCAAAATCCTTATTTTGCCCGTTTTCCAGTTCCCCGGCAGTTGGTTATAAAGGACTTTGTTCCGAAAGATTTTCTGCTGCCCCCTGTTGGTTTAGTGTCACAGGATCCATGATTAGGGTGAAGCTCTGTGCTGATATTTTTTTGTTTTTAGCAGCATACAACAACTTGCATGACTCGTGCAAAACACTGTAAATGAACCTGTAAATACCATTGCATTTTCACAGAGACAGCTGACACAAACAACTTTTATTGGTTAACACAGTAAGCTGATATGGTCCAGTGCTGGTGGCTCAGTGGGTAGAAAATCAGGCTGGACGTCAGAAGCTTCCCAGTTTAAATCGCAGCCCAGTCACCAGGTGTGTCCCTGAGATGCACAGCGCTCACTCCCTAAATGCTGAAAAATGGCTGCCAACTGGTTCGCCCCGCGCGGGGGGGGGGGGGGGGGCGGGGGGGGGGGGGGGGGGGGGGGGGGGGGGGGGGGGGGGGGGGGGGGGGGGGGGGGG
>JABJVR010008560.1:25196-46972 GCA_025773905.1 Chitala chitala | reverse complement strand
TGTAAAGCGCTTTGAGGCATGCTGTTGCGAAAGGCGCTATATAAAAATAAATTGAATTGAATTGAATTGAATTGAATATTGCACAACGTTGGAACATTTTATAAATGTGCATCTTTTGTTAAAAAGGTGACTGTAATCAAAAACAACCTGCATGTGTCATCAGCATAGGTTAACAACGTAAAACGCTGAAATGCATTTGCGGCCTAATTTAGTCTTATCTCTGGCCAGAAGATGCAAAGTTATATTTGGCATTTCCTCAGGGGGCATTTTTATTATTTGGATAAAAATCTACTCGTTTAATATACGGAACATCCAGTGGAAAAATGGGCTGTCGTAGATGGGCCACTGTGAATAACTGGACGCAGTCTTCATTATCACATCAGCGTTACAAAGCTCATGAGAACCAAGGAAATGTCTGAGGGGGTTTTAGAGACTAATGAGACTGAAGAAGCGTTGATGGTGAACATTTCTGAGATGCCCCAAAACACAAGGAACTGACGCTCAGAAACAAGGCAGTGCCCCAGACACCTCCCCATTATTATTACAATCAAACCTCAGGACAAGCAGGGAGGTCAGTGTGTGAACTGGCTGTCCCCATCTGGCACTTCCCCAAAGTACAAGAACATAATGTAAAAAGCCTGTCTGCACCAGCCTGCAATGAAGAACAACTTCACAGGTCTGTACACCTGATGGTGCTGCGTGTCATGAGAAATCCCAGTCGGCTTCTTCAGTCTGTAAGCTGTGGGAACACTTCAGGGATCTACTAGCAGCTCAAGCTATATTTGCATTTCCTGGCACGTTTTGCCATCACACTTTCCTGCTCATCACCATCTCTTTGCAGTTTGCACAGACGTCCTCAGGGGGAGGGCACAACTCACTGTTGGGGGCGTCTTCTCCAAGAAGAGCCGGATCAACATGGACAACTCCTTGGCCGTGATGCGCTCGCTCACCATGGCGACCAGCAGCTCCATCAGCAGGATCTGGCACCCTGGTCAGACAAACCAGACACAGGTTACCCAATGGCCTCAGTGTCCCACTCCTATCCTCCATTTTCCAGGAAAAAAACTGTAACTAATAGTCTGTGGCATTAAGATAATGTGAGGTTAAAAATAGCACAGATAACCATCAGCATCTCAGAAAAAGACAAAAGGACGTGTCCCTACCTTTAGAAGAAATGTCTGTCTGGTTTAAAACATTCCGGAATCCTCCCAGGATGGTTTTCACTGCACTCTGCAGGGGTGGAAAAAAGAAAATTATCACTTCAGAAATCCACAAGGTAGTAGATAGTGTATAACCTACAGGAAGGGGTTCTTAACCTGTGGTCTGTGAATTTAAAATAAAAAAAAAGGTGTTTCTGGCTTCAGATTTCCAAAGCAGTCTATTGGAGAATAAAAAAGTTCAACAATTCCTGCTGTACGGGGATAATCTGGCAAGCTCTGGAAACCAAGTTACTAGTCTGAAAACTGACTTTACGACCTGCATACCAAGATACCAAATTATCATGAAGAAAAAACAACAGCATCATAGAGTGGAACTGAACAGATGAAGTTTTTGCATGAATAGTATCAGGTAATGAAAGACAGATGGAGCATGAGGAAGAGTCTTAACCTCTTAGCAAATACTTTAAATTAAGGTGAACAGAGTAGCAAAAGTGGCAGTGGTTCTGACCTGCTGGTAAAGCAGAGCCGCGTTACGGGGGTGACTGCGCACGGCTCCCAGAAGACCCCGGAGCACATGCCTCAGCACTTCCAACTCTGGGGAACCGGCAGAAAGCAGGAGCAGCTCCATGGCACAGACTTCTGGGAACAGCAGGGCCCCACGCCCAGCCCATCCCTCCACTGCTGCTACTGCTGCAGCCAGCCCAAGAACATCATCCCCGGGGCCAGACAACTCCATCCTCACACCTGCTGGCAGGACAAACAGCTCTTCTGTACAGTTGACCTCTGGCACAGATGTCACATAACCCATACCGATCAATCACATAATGCTAACCATCTGAAAGCATGCCCCATAATCACGTTCTTTTGTATTCAATTTAAGGCTAGAAGATACTCCACGCAACGCGACAGGACGCACCATGTGCTGATCTGCACTGGTGTACATACTTTTTCCGCGTAATTAACGTCATGTGAAAGATTAAAAACTCTGTGTCCACCAGGGGACAGTGCGAACAGAGGTCATGGTTAGAAGAAGAAAAAACCTTTCACATCCCCCTCAAACTATATTATTTCTTGGCAAAACGGCATAATCCACGCTTCTTTCTCCGTTCACTGAGAAAAAGTCAGTTGGATTAACAGTAAAAAAATGTAATTAGATTTATTTTCTGTATGTGTGTAGTTGTAACAAGCTGCTGATTTCACGACAACTATCCTGACAAGCTTGTTGCTGTGGAAAGGTTACTACACAATGTAAAGATGTGAACTATTCCTCATCTGTTCGATATATTTTTACCTTTATTGATCATTAGCAAAAATACATGTACAGAGGAACAGTGTAGTAGTATTACTATAGTATTATAAAATATTTAAAATACCGAACTATGCATGAGCATCATTCAGCAACAAACAAAAACTCTGAGAATATACGAACAACACAAAAGTGTTAAAACGAAAGAAAAAAAAAAAGTCTAAAAAGCTAAGGTTTAACCACAACTTTAAGCAAATGTTCACGAATCTTTAAAAGTTCAATGAAGTAACTGAAGTAACTGTAACGAATTAACTAGGGACTCTAACTCGTGAAAATAAACGTTGGCTTTATTCTTACGTTATTCTTCTGACCATATCGGTATGGACTTTGCCTAAAAGACAAAGTAGTTAATAAAGTAATTATTGCTTTTTTATCTGTCAATTTGTCCTATTAGAGTTGTGGTTTCTAATTATACAAGGTTCCATATTTCGCGTGAGCTCTGACAAGCATAGTGAATTTATCCGGGATACTTTTTTGTAACTTTTATATAATCTACAAAGGAAACATCAGCTCCTTTTAAATGTCAGTAAAAGTACAAAACTTTCCATGCTTATTACACCTTGTCGACAAGCCGTGTTGAATTTGTTTCAGCAGCAGCGCTGCTAACATCACATCCTAAGTTGCCAATAGTGCCCCTGCGGTTTTTGCTAGTATTGCAACTCGCGAACAAGTTGCGTTGATTTGGCGCGTAGTGTGCTGACAACGCGTAAAAATCAACACTGCGTACGCAATCCATCCTCACGTCGCGTAGGGTATAAACCACCCCTTAGATGTAAACGGAATGTACAATTCTTCAGGAGGGGAGAACATACTGTTCGCATGTTTATTTAATTCATTTATCTGAAGTTTTTACCAACAACGATTTATATGGCCTTCTAGAAATAAATAAGTCAGTAGACTTCAGCAATAAAGCATCAGCAGCAGTCACAGGCAAAGCTAAGCCAATAAAATACACAAAAATCCAATAAGGCCTTGTATCATTCATCACAGCAGGTAAAATACAGCCTGCAAAAAAACACCTTGCTTCTTCTCTGAATCTTATTTGTGTCATATTGTGTTACATTGTACCCCATTTAGGAAGGACCCTACATAACACCTTACAACTGGCCGGGTTGCAAATTACTAACATGTTAACTAGGTAACAGTTCCTTGATGTATGGGGGGAATTCAGTATAAACGCTACATCGGAAGAATGAAGAAAATAGAATACTTCACTGAAATGAACGTAGATATGTATGAGGAACAAAAACACTAAAAACCTTTCTCTACCCATCTCATACAGTTATTCCTTTGGTCACTGTTCATTAGATGTCATCTTCTATAGGCTCTGAGCAAGAAAGGTACCGGGCTCTGGGTTCTTTTCTCGTTAGCTCATGGACTTGCGTAGGTGACTCTCAGTTAACATTGGACTTCTGTACAGACTGATTTTTTGATTGTGTAAACTTTGTAGCACACTACCATCGGTGACACTACAGAAAAACCAGTGCATCTTGTATTTTTACACCAAAGCATCACTACTGTCTTGCCTCCACTATAATGGGCAGATACCATAATCTATAAAGATGGTAGCATTTGAATGTAAGCAATCAATTTTTCCCCCCCATTGTCAAGACCCAAATTATAATTTTGAACTTATTTTGAAAATTTAAAAAGCCTGTGTGATGAACCAAATATCTCAAATTGTTATTCATCCATCCATAAGACCTTTTTCCAGTGTTCAGTAGTCCACTGGTGGTGTTTCATGGCCCACGCAAGCCTCTTTTTTTATTTTGGCATCTTAACAATGGCTTTCTTACTGCCATTCAACCTGTCAAACCTGCAGCTCGAAGTCTTCTTACTTCGATCAGCGTTAAGCTGTGATTGAAGCTGTTGTCCTGTGAACCGTCTGTCACGCAAGCTGTTGACTCTCAGAAACTTGTCTTTTGATTCGGTTGTGGCTTTGGGTCTGCCAGACCTCTTCCTCTCAGTTTCCTCCACTTTCCAAGTGCATGTTGATGGTGTATGAAACTGCACTCACTGACACATTGGCTTTTTTTGCAATTTCTCTGAAGGAAAGACCTATACTTTCAAACATTATAGTGGTCTCTCTGTCTTCCTTTGTTAATTTCTATTTTCTTGCCATTTTGAGAGCAATATAGTACTTCCTGCAGTATAATACTGTCTAAATATTGCTTAAGAAGGTAGAGTAACACAGTCTGTTCCCACACTACGTTTATACAGACAGCTTGTAAGTAATCAGCAAAAGTAGGGACACCTGTACAAATTGTTAGCATAAACTTTGAATGCTTAATTTACTTGCATTGCTGCAGAACAACTATGAGTTGTTACCTGATTACCTCTTCCCTGAAAAGCCTTTTTGTATACCTCTGAAAGGTACATTATTTTTCAGTTTTTGTTAACCTACAAGTTTTTTTTCCCCACCTCTGACAGTTTACTGCGTCCCTTTTGTACCATTTCAGGTTATTCACTGGACTTGAACTGCTTACATTTCAATACAAACTGGAAAAATGGGGGTGTTCTAAAACTTTTGACTGGTAGTGTATATTTGTGAAGTCATTGGAAACAAGGAAAAATATTCCCCTAGGCTCATATGTTAAATTGCTGCAATGAAAGTGGTAACCTGGATCATTAGATTGTCAAACAATGTGGTCAAAATAGGGAAGATATAGAAGTTTGCATTATGCCAGCTGAAAGGCCAGAGGCCTGACCAGCTAAATTAGGCCACTCTCCCCTCTTGCTCGTTTTTGAAATGCAAAATAATCCTTTTCCCAAAATCTCAATGGATCTACTTAAATCCAGTTTCCCAATCAAACCAACACATAGCCCTTTTTTTCTTGAACTTCAACACCACAATTGAACCAATTCAAGCTTTTGCATCAAGAATAAAGCCCTTGTCTAAGTTTACAGTTTGAACCTCCCTCTTAACTAGACAAAAATACAAGCCTCTAATACTTCACTGAAAACAGCAACATTTTCTGGTAGATGAGCCTTCAGCCTGGGATTTTCTGAAATTGAAAGGCTCCTGGAGTAAGGGCCTATAGTAAAAGACCGTAACTGAACAAGAGGACATGCTGTACCTTCCTCTGGGCCACTGGCGTCTCCGGGGTTGCCCTCGCTGTCTGCCTCGTAGCCTTCCTCTTCACCCAAGACAGGTGGGTCACAGCTGGGGAGCTCGTCCACGTCCTCTGGCACTTCTTCTGGGGGAGGCAGGGCCTCTAGGGTGGTTTGGTGGTTCTGGGAGGATGAGGGCTGGGTTTAGAACAGAACTAATATGTGAAAACTTGGAACAAGAGAATGAGGAACAATGGGGTTTATTAGAGAGCCAAGATCTAAAATAGTGTTGAGATACAGGAACTAGACATTCACACCTTCAAAAACAAGAGTAACAAAGAGGAAAAATGAAAGGGGGGGGGCAACTACAATAGAAAAAGAAAATGGAGACTGACAACAGACCTTCTGGATTCTTCCCCAGCCAATGTACACTTCAGCAAAACTAAAGTATTCTAAAAATCCTGCCTAAGATGGCAATCATAGCAGGGGAAAAACCATATCCATCAGGTTCAGCCTGACCAACTGTTCATGAAGACACCTGTCACAGCAAGACTGTGAAAAATAACCTGCTTTTACCACAAAGGTACCATTATCTGCATGAATAAGTCAACAAACCTTCCGTTTCCCTTTCTGGTGTTTGGAAAAAATAGAGCCTTAAATTTTCTCCAAAAGAACCCCTTTCTTCTTCGGCAAAAAGAAAAACATACAATTTTTATACCGCCAAAAAGATGAAGGAAAATAAACACTCTATTCCATTTGTCGTTTGCAGTCCTGCTGCGCGGTTATTTTCTTCCAAGCAACAATTTTGTATAGTCTGATCATAAGAACAGTAGCATCTCAATGATAGAGAGGAATATCCTGCTATCTGTCACCAAGGTCCATTGTTCCACTTCATTCAACTTTGCCTTTGATTCTCAAGATTCAGTTGAAAGATCTCGCTCATTTCCATTTACAAGAATTTAACAGGACTCAGACAATCCATGTCCTGGTCAAATTTTTAAATATGCTTTTTTCCATAACTAAATAGTTCCTCTTTGTCTATGGCCAAGCCTTTATGTCAACATACAATAGCACTCATCTAAAGACTAACATCTGAAGACAGCACTAACCTGCGTTTCTCCTTAGGTCCCCAGAAAAAGGAGGGGCTGAGCGGGCTACAGCAGTTACGCATGGAAGCCACGGTTAGAGAGAAGCAAGGATCAGAACTCCACAGCCGAGCACAGGGGAACAGATTAGCAACATGACAAAGACCCGTTTGTTCAATTAATCAGGCTGAGCAGGCGAGTGAATTCGGGGCACCAGAAACAGAAGCCACGCTCCAAAGTCCCCAGGCTTGGATGCTCACTGGGAACCAGGGCAGGTTCCCCAGTGGTAGCAAAAAGGAAGTGAGTCAAAATGGTGCAGCTGTTGTACCACTGGGAGTGAGGCACAAATCTACACGTAGGTACTAAACTTCAGCTTCAGGAAACAGCTGTATATGTGACAGAAACAGCACATTTGCAAGGAAAGAGTATTTCCATTATAAAACAAATCACCAGAAGAGAGAACTTCTGTGACTGCACAATCAATCAAGCAACCGTAAAGAAGCAGGGTGTTGTTTCAGGAGAGAGACACATCAATTACACTCCAGCTATAATGGGATCAGAGGGATTCCTTACCCTCTCAACTTTTTCCTCAGGCGCATCAGAGCCGCTGCAGACCTGCGCTTGGGCCACACGGAGCAGGGCATCGAAAAGTGGGACTGCCAGGTCAGACCCGACCAGGCCTGAACACGAGAGCTGCTCCCGTACCTCAGCCAGCGTCTCATCCACTGTCTGTAGGGAAGGAAGAAAGCTAAATCAGCATGCCGATCATCCACACAGCCTCTTTAATTAATATCATCATTATATGTGGCAGCAGTTAAAGTAAGCCACGCCTCAGAAAACAGTTTCAAGTTCTTACATGCAAGTTACACAAATTTGTAGACAAATAACAGCAACAACACAGACTCGTGTTTCCAAACTTGTGTTTCTCCCACATTGTACACCTTACTCTTTCCGCATGTAGCTGTTGCCTGTGGTGGGCAGCACTACTGCAAGGACCCTCTGGAGAGGCCAGAACATTACCTGGAGGGTGAGATCGGGCTGCTGCAGGGAAGAGCTTGCGTTGTGGAGGCAGATGGATAGAAGAGCCTCCAGCAGCCGAATGCTCTGAAGCGGCCACTCTTCCTCAATCCTTTGGGTGGGCTCCTTGCTCTTGGGCTGCATGGGTCCTGAGCTGGGGGTGTCAGCATATTCCTGTGGTCCATATGCAGGCTGAGAAGGTGTGGCACTAGGCGGGTTTTGCTGTGAAAGGCCATCCTCATCCTTTGGCTCTCTCTTCTGTCTGTCTTTACCCTTGGGGGAGAGCTTTTGAATGACCATGACCACTAGGCGGCGGCAGACCTCCAATCCACCTATCCGGCAGAACTGGCGCTGAAAGATGGGGCTGGCCAGGTAGACACGTCGGCAGGCCGACCAGATGTCAGATGCACGCCGCATTTGGTCCCGGGGCGGAAGGGCTACACTGTCGGGAGACAGGCAGGGGAGTCGTCCCCAAAGAGGCTCACTGGCAGTGCTGTCATACCCGGACGTGTCTTCCGAGTCATTAGCAGAGTCCCGGTCCGAGTCAGCCTCCTTGCTGATGCACATAAAGGCCATGCACAGGAAGAGGTTGACCACAGCCAGATGGGTCTCTCTCCGTGTCTGCCATGGCCCGCCCCTGCTCCTTTGCCAGCTGCCAGCCCCGGTCCAGATCCCAGGTACATGGGGTGGCTCGAGTGCCACCTCCCGCTCCTCCATTTCTCTGCTCTCCAGTGACTCCAGGCCATCAGTCTGCTCTTCCCCCACACTCAAGATGAGTGTCTCCAACACCTTAAGCGCCAGCAAGCGTGTCGAGTCAAGCCAGATCAGCTCCGTTACCTGGTTCAGCCCGTTACAGCTCAGGAATAAGTCTCGGATCATCCTAGAGACCACCAATGAGACAGCGCTGTAAGACTGTAACATGGTTATACTGCTGGTAATAATACATTAAATGAAAACAAAACTAAAAGACGGTTATCAGGGAATATTCTAACTGAGTGGCATCTGCTATATTAATCCTGATCTAAGGTAATTTTGATACTTTGTATCATCCACAATTTGCAGTAGTAAATACAAGAGGAAAACAGTATTAAAAGAAAAAGAAGAAAAGGAAAAAAAGATACATCTGTATTATATATTGCATCATTTTTTGGACTTGCATTTTAAGAAGACTGCAGTAAGTGGCATGAATCTGCACTATGGAACGGAGGCTACAGAACACTTTTAGTCCTGCAGAGGGGGATCGTATTCGTGCCAACAAACAACTGAACAGTAAAAAGTATTAACTTTACAAAATATACTTCACAAAATAAGCATTGTGAAAATATTTTTCAACTGGAAAAACTTAAGGAAGTATTCAATACAGACTATATTTTTCTTGATGGAAACCCATCCTGCAACTGAAATATCTACGACCTAAACCGGAATGCTTTTACAAATTTTATCTCCATTGCACTGTGCTGCTGTATAAATCATGTATAATTTAGTCATTTACTATTGAAAAAATAAATAAAAAATTTATTTTAAAAATTGAAATAAAAAAAAAAAATAATAAAAAATTGAGACTGAAAATCTAATTATTTAGAAGATATAGGAACAAAATAATTTACTGGCTAAACTAAATGTTAAATAAAATATGTTACAACCTATAAGTCTGAATTTTGATGTCGCACTTTTTATCTGTTGAAACTGAATGGCAACTTTTAAAAGCAGAAAAACACATTAATCACACGTCTGCAACCGTGTGACTTTTAACTTGACTGATACGGAAAAAGATCCGTTGCACATGTAGCACGTTTGTGTATGTGAGACCTCTTATGATTTATGCGGTGATGAATTATGTAAGCTGTTCTCACAATGGTCGTCACGTAGGCGTATTTGAGACCCACAGCTGGTTTGCGAGCAGAGACTAGGCAGACGTCAAAGGCGCAACCCCCTCTGCACTCCGCAAAGAAGTGAAGACACGTGGGATACTACAGTGGGGATCTCAATAAAATCGGCAATTCATTCAAACGCCTACAACTTTATAACAAAACGACTTTCTGACGTCGGAAAAACTTGGGGGGAGGGGAACACAATTTGGGTGAATGAAGTATATGCAGTACGTGTTTTCAGTATAAATTGTAGTAAGTAGTGAAACAAATGCTTCTAACTTTAACGCTAATTTACTAATAAATTTATTTTTACTGTTATGCCATAAAACAATTAACACTCCAGACAACCACTTTATAATACAATACTCTAACTGGATATACCGGCAAATGCGTTGTGAGCAAGTAAATGTAGAACAAGCGATGGATAACTCTTTAAGGTTTTTAAATACATCTGAACATTTAACATGGCATCGGATAAAGATAAAATATATATAATCGTATCACTTTAGCCCTAAATTCGCCATTTACTCCTCCCCTAGTGTCCTGGCTGTTAACTTACATAAATTGGGCACAATGAAGTTATTTTTAAAACATGTTTCAATAGACAAAGCGTGGAAATGTGCAAAAAAACACCAGAGTAGGAATACAACAATAACGCGGGCGGTGTGAACGGCGGCAACATTACGATATTTGCGCAACTTTACGATATTTGCGCAACTTTACGATTCTTGCGGTTTCTTTAGGCAAATGCAACGTTTTCACGTTTTGACATGGTTCAGGCCCGACTTTATCGATATCCCAACTGTACACAGGGAAATACAATAAAAAAACATCAGCGCATAACCTGCATACAATGCAACAAGGCACAAGAAGGCTTATAAAATTAAGTGCTATATACAACAAGTTTGGATGGTCTGCACGATTAATGCCTGCTTCATGCATGACGTTCATTGATGAGATATTCACGATTCTCAGAGTATTAGTCCAACAGGACAATACGTGACATGCAGACTCCGAACACTGTGGACAGCAAACTCAGCTCTTCCTGCCGAATCCCCACTAAAACAACTTTGAGGCCCACTGCATTCTATAGCAAACTTTCAAGGCTGTCACGTGTGCCCTGTGAGGTGACTAATGGCCAAGTCTCAGGGGCCCCACTTGTGCTCACAGAGATCCAAAAACAGCTCATAACCTGAGGGCTGGTTTCATGCCACCTTGGTGTCCTCTACAATTCAGACTTTGTGTGCATGTCTTTATAGTAAGGGGAACACTGAAGATGACACTGAACTCTCCACAACGATTAGCCATCTCAGCAAGTTACCTATATACGTATTTAAAAAACAGTAACCGATAAGAGCACCAACAGAAAATTAAGTGGTCATTCTTCAAGGCACATTCCTGTCAATGGAATTCATGAGATATACATCTGAAGTCCAAAACAGACATGAGGTCAAAAGTACCTTTCTGAGAAAATCAATGGGCCCTCCCCCAAAAGATACTAAATAGGTATCCTATTTATGCCACAGAAAGGGAAAGTCAATATCTGGCCTAAGATCAGTGCACAGTTAATCAGGCGGGGAGATGGCTGCTTAATGATAGACCTAATGATAAAACTCATGGGTAAAAAGAGAAGGCCAACTGGTGAGCTGATCTGAGCTCAGTGTCGCAAGGGAGCAGACTCACCTGGACCTCAGCAAAGTAGGCAGCGTCTGCAGGTACACCAGGAGCACTTCCACTGGCAGGCAGTAGCTGTGGTAGCTGCAGGTCCGGGTGCATGGGGTGGAGACACCGAGCTCACGGGCATGCTGGGCCACTTCCACGCCACGCTGGAGGGCAGGGCCAAGGACGTGAGCATAGAGCTGCCACTGCACAACCTCATTGCCCCGCAGCAGCAGCTGACACACGTGGCCTGCCACCAGCAGGCTTCGTGGCCGGTCTTCACCGAAGGCCAGGTCCCGGTAGGCCTCCAGGGCCTCCCACTTGCTGAGCATGTCTTCAGGCCCGCTGCTGGGCAGGATGCCCTGGGAACGGTATGCCGGGTTCGGAGAGGCGGGCTCCTCCAGGTCCGGCAACTGGCTGCCGTCCACCGTGCAGATGTTGCAGGAGGCTAGCCTGGTGCGCTCCATGGGTCGCCCCCCACCCAACTGCTCAAGCAGCAGCCGGCCCAGGACTGCTAGAATGTGGGTCTGGTGGCTGCGTAGCTCAGGTGCACGGAAGGCTTGCAGGAGGGGCAGCAACACTGAGCGTGGGTCCATGCAGCAGCAGATGCCCACCGTCTGAACTGCAGCCAGGATCTGCAGGCAGGCGGTCCCCGAGGCAGGGAGCCGCTGAAGGAGGCGCAGGCACTGGTGCGCGCAGGCAGCGATGCAGCAGCAGCGGTCAGGGTACCGCACCTCCTCGGTCCCAGGATCCTCCTCGAAAGGGTTGCGGCAGGTGGCTTGCTTGAAGGCAGACACTGGCAGCCCAGAGAGGTCACGGTGGTGGTGTAGAAAATGGGAATACTCGCAGCGCCTGTGTCGGCGGCGGGCGCACACAGACTGGTGAAGCTGCTCCGACTTGGCCTTCTTCACGGCAGCAATGATCCGGACCATGCCACCAATGAGCCGCCGCACACGCCCGCTGGCCTCACCCGCCACGGTAAGGTCTCCCCGCATGCTCAGGGCTTGTAGACGCAGCACGGTGGCTTCAAACAGGTCCAGGCCACGGTGCTGCACAAACTCGTGCACCAGCTCCACAGCCTGGCTAAGAAAGAAGGGATTGGCTGCTGAGGACTGCAGGCAGCCCAGCAGCACCTGCAGCAAACCCTCCAGCAGCTCTGGCAGCAGCAGAGTCCTGTGCTTGTGTCTGGAGAAAGAGAAGTCCTCCTGCACCTCCAGCAGGGTCCTCTTGGCCCGGGGTGCAAAGGGGTCAGCCTGCTTTTCTAGGCAGCTGCGGATCTTCATGGTGGCCCGCAGCAGGTCAGTAAGGTTTCGCCGCAGCCTCTCAGGTGGGGCCTCCCCAGGGTCCACAGACATCAGGTGCAGGACAGTGCGCAGGAGCAGCCTCTGCACCAGGGCGACAGGCTCCTCGGTCCAGCCCCCAGCTAGATCCTCTGAACCGACACCTCCGCCTCCCCCAGGCCCGCAGCACTCACCTATCTCAGACAGGACTTCCGTGAGGGTGGGTACTACGCTCACAGCCAGAGCAGGGTTGTGGTTGAGGACAAGGTCAAACTTGCAGACCTTTTCCAGTAGAGAGAGCAGGACGTGGCACAGGTCAAAGGGTGAATTCTCCATGCGGTTGAAGATGGACAGGGCTGCCGGGTCGCCGAGCATGTCCGAGTCCAGCGGCGGCGCCCCAATGAGCCGCTGGTTTTGCTCAGCTCGGCTCCCTGAGATGTTCATGGCGTCCGCAGGAGGGGGCTGCTGTGGCGGAGGCAGTACCAGTGGCTGAGAGCTCACCTGCTGGAGGGAGCCCTGGGACCGCCGATGTCGCCCGCCCGAGCTGACTGTCTTTTCATCCGAGTTGGCGTCCGAGTCTGAGGTGGAAAGCTGAGACTTACGTGCATCTCTCACGGAGTAGCGCTGAGCAGCACGCCTCTGCCGTCGGGGCTTACAGCTCCCAGCGGCACGCTTGTCTGAGCCACGAGTGCCCGTGCCAGCCTTCTCTTGCCCGGACTTCAGAGGGACAGCTACTCCTTCTCGACTACAGATGACGTCCAGCAGTGAAGGCAGGGTGAAGTCTAAGAACGTGCAAGCACGCACACGCACACGCACACACACACACACACGCACACACACACACACGCACACACACACACACGCAGGTATACAGATTACACACACACAGAGACACTGTATATAGTGTGACACACATTATAATATATACATATTATATAATATATAGTATATATTATATACTATATATTATATAATATATAGTATATAATGTGACACACACACACTAGTTAGACTTAAAGGTTAAAAAAGGAAAAATGTAAATTTCAGCTGTTATCAGTGAAACACAATGTACCAGGGTAAAGCAACGTAACCCTCCAAAATACTTGTAAAAGACAAATCTGTTCTAATTTAGCTACTCATACTGAAACAACAAAAATAAACTGTCCCATGTTATTATGAAAACGTGAAAAAAAGAGCCATTATAGATCCAAATATAAAATGTATTTCTCCTTTCCTCCTGATGACTTGGGTACCTAAAAGTGGTTCTAAAATAATTCAAATTCACAGAACCAATACGAAAACCAATAAGGTAAAAAATGTATGAGTTCGCTGTCATGACAGAATAGCGAGTGCACACTAAAAGTCTCAGTCAATCCTGGAGCAATTATCTCTCCTAACCCATGGGGTCTGTGGTGGGTGGGGAGGACCCCTACATAATTTTTTTCCCTTTCAGATTTACCAATACAGTAAATTTACAGAGCACTCAGTTCTTAAAGTAGACCAAGTTTAGTATGTTACTCCCTGCCTGCTAACACATCTTGTGAAGACACAAAATATAGCAATAATAAAACAAGGAAATTCCATGTTTAGGCCACCCATCTAATCCACAATAACATTGATTTTAGAAATGTTACCGTATTTTTTTTTGTCAGTGTACATATCACAGCATAACATCTCCTGACCTCTCCCACTACACAGAAGAGTGCAAATACTAAATTAGCACATATTCACTGGCTTTAACATGCAACACGATCTTAAATTACACCTTAATTTACGACAACATGAAATTCTGCCACCATAATACGCTTTCCTTTTTGATGGACGTACTGATCTTGTTTTTTATATTCACGTCATGAGGAAACTGAGGGGAAAGTAAAGGGGGTGGGCATCAAGACCGTAAGAGTCCTGCGATTGGCCGAACTGAAAAGAAAATGGGACAAATCAAATAAAGAGAAAGATGAGAAGTAAGAAAACTGGATATGGACACCTCCGTAGATCAGACGCCACTGCAGGCAAAGCTGCGCGGAGCACAGCCAGGAATCAGACGGTTCACAGTGAGAGTAAACCAAGTCAGGCACTTACGAAACAGCAATGCGGTGGAACGGGGCATAGGCCCGGGCGGGCGGAGAGTGTGTTACCTGGAGCTTTCTCCTCCTGCACAGGGATCTTCCAAACGAGCGGAAGCAGGGACAGCAAGAGAGTGAGCAGCTCCTCCCGGCATGTCAGCTCCTGTGTGTGACACCGCACCGTCAGGCCTCCATGGGCTGCCCTCCCTCTGTCCCACCCCCACAGGTCATCTGTATTTCAACTGCCACCTCACACCCCCCTCCAGTATGGCTTACAACGTGTCCCTCCCACCCACTGTGGCCCAGGCCACCAGCAACTAAAAGACAGATTTGCACCACTGTGCAGAAAAGAGAGGAAGATGGGAAGAAAATGAGAGAGGGTGCAAAAAGCCCAGAGGGTGACCGTAACACAGATGGACAGCCCATGTGACCTGGTGAGGTGGGGCTGGGGGGGGGCTTATGTTACGCCTTCCTGGCAGAGCTGCCCTTCCTCCTCGCTTTTTTTTTTTTTTTTGCATGGGGCAGTGCATTCCTCACCAAGGGGAGAAGGCCCACCTCCAGGTGCAAATTAAAAGCAAACAAGCAAGAGTTCCTTGAATGGAGGCTGTAGCAAATAGTCAGAACAGATACAGGAGTATAAAGGATGGCCCCTCCATAGCCTAAACCTGAGCCCTGCTATCCTGTGCACCCTCTCAGATCCTTGAACAGTATGCGACGGTATGCTTCTGTCTACATGGAGGAGCCGTCAGTCTTCAGAACCCCTTCATCCAGAAAAAGACTCAGACACAGCCCCCACAGCAGCTCAGACCCCAGGCACGCCCAGGTGCTCCCCACCTGGTAGGTGATGTCTCCACATGAGTTTCCTGTTCACAGAAGCATGCTGCTCTATAACTTTGGGATGACAATTGCTGCAACCAAAATTTCATCAATGAGCAAATGTTTCGCAAGTGAAATTGTGTTCGTGCATCAGTGTGTATGACAAAAATGTGTGTTTGTGTGCGCACTCGTGTGTGTACGTACATGTGTGTCTGTCAGGGAGAACAAAAAATATATATTGTTTCACTGTGCTGGATGTCAGTCAAACATACTGTATCTCCACATGTGATCTTGAACAGTAATGGCAGCAATGATTAACATCAGTTTTTAGTATGCATCCTTGCAGTTATCGTAGTAGCTACCGGTATGGAGAAACTCTATCAGACATGGCCAAACACTGCAGTCCTCACTGAGCCAAAGGTCTTCTTTCAAAGCACCCATGAGAGGCTCGGGGACGTCACCATGTACCCAGCCTTTGGGTGCTGACATCAGCACATTAATTTTATGAGATGTACCATTTACAAAATGGATTTAATTTTCTATATTAAAGTCCCTTCCGTCCCCCAGAAAAACGCCGCACATACAGGATAAACCACAAATTTAGAAATGAATTAGGTGTTAACAAGCGACCGACTGGACAAGCGGGACACTTCCTAGGCACTATACTTGCAATGTTAAAGGGAAAGTATGGCAAACTTGCCAGGAAATCGATCTCTAAATATTGGTTAATTCCCCAAATGTGTGGCTGTCTGACAGAACAATGCCATTTTTAACACATTTTCAGATAGCCAGCCTCAAGACAGAAACAATGTCTAGGCAGACACTGTGTGTAAGAAATCAGTGTTAAGCAGGATACACACAGAGGAGGTGAAACAGCTTTCTCCATCCAGGCCTTTGAACCTTCAGACATGAATCTGAAATCTACACAGCATTTCAGTTCATGGAGTTCCACTGCTGCAAACACATACACATACTGCTGCAAACACACACACACACACACACACTGCTGCAAACACACACACACACACTGCTGCAAACACACACACACACACACACACACTGCTGCAAACACACACACACACACACACACACACACACACACTGCTGCAAACACACACACACACACACACACACACACACACACTCCCTGGGTTACTTTACATTTCCATGCCACACATTACAACATGACATCCTTTGAGCCGTGTGCAGAAACTGGATTACTAACGCACCGAAAAGATTCTGCTTGCACTGAGTGGTTAACACAAAAAAGGCAACTCATCTGTGCGTGTGCACGCTCATTACGGTGACGGGGATTAGCTGGTTTAACGAGGAGGTGAGTGACAGCCAAGGCGAGCACGATCGGTTCCGACTCTGGAAAGCTGCAGGACGGGTGACAGGTTCAGCAGTGTGCTAATGGCATCAGGAAAATGAAAAGCAGCAGGCCCAGTGGAGCCCCAATGTGGACAGTCTTTTATATTAAGCTGCTAGCACGAAATAGACGGAGCAACTCTGAGCTCCATGCGCCAAAGATACGTAAAAATAAATGAGCGCTTTAATCTAGAGTGGCAGGTACGGCCGTGTTGTGCTCCTAACTAGCTGTGCCAGTGACGCTAATGAGGACTGCGGAGAAAGCGTCTGTATGAGAGCCTGGGCACACACACGTCAGGCAGCAGCAGGACGCTCTCCCACCTGGGAGGGCAGCAGGCCAGCAGACACGCCCTCACCTGATCGATGACAGAGTCCAGGGTGCTGAGGAGCAGGAAGCCCCTCCCGCGTACCAGGTACTCCCCCAGCGCCGCCACGTGGCTCTGGCTCTCCTCGTCCTCCTCGACTCGCTGGGCCATGGCGCTGCATAGCTGGTGCACATCGGTCAGGAACTCGCGGGCCAGAGTGTTGCTGGCGCCACTCATGTCCGAGCTGAGGGTTTAGGGAAAAGGAGGAAGGTACATGATCTAAAACAGGTGGCACTAATTTGACCAAGAGCTACACCGTTTCTTTGTTATAAAGCGCTACTGCAAACAGCTTCACAAAACTGAAAGTAATGCATCTTGTTCACGGTGCAGGGCACCTGATGCTGCACGCATCAATAATTTGTCAGGGTCAAAGTTCAGCCAGGCAAGGGAAGATGACGAAGACTCATTACGCACACGGCATACCGCAAGTCCGAGACCCGTGTTCATCAGCACTCCTTCTGCCAAATCTTTGATACAGGTTTCGAGATCGTTACAAGGCCCTCATTATGTCATAAAACAATTAGGGACATCAAACTACAAACAGCAACTCAGTCACAAAACATCAATGAATGTAAGAGCACAGTATCTAGAACACAGTAACACTGTACTATACAGCAAAAGACTTGCACTTGTTAGAGTCATATAAAGCCACAGAGAAGCTCCCTGTCCGTAATGCACAAACCTGCCTCAACTATACTTTCATTTCCTCACTGCTGAAAAGTGAAATGAGCGCTCTCTTAGACACTGAGACCATTTCTTAAAATATACCAGAGAAAACAACTGTATAGTAATGTCCTTCACTCGAAGAGTCAAACACATCCAGATTAATCATATGTAAGATTTGTCAGGATCAACTTCGCCAATTTTGCTCCACCAACTGGTAATTCATTCTCTCCTTAGGACAAACATATTGATTATTTACACTAAGAACTGAGCATTCTGGTCATCCAGCTGTGACAAGGAAAGTCAATTACTGCCTCAACAAATTCACCATGGAGACCAAAGGCAATCAAAGGAGTGTTCAGATATGATATGCCTACACATGTCCAGAAACAGTAAATAATGGTCACCATCAGTGCAAAGATAAAAGAACTACCAATATGTCTACTCGAGTTCACAGTCTAGCCAAACAGCTTAACGTTCATTGAAATCTATTTTAAAACACTGTGAAGTTCCACACGTCAGTGTGTGAACATCTAAAACATCCTGAACAGACCTACATGTGCTTTTGGGTGAAACGTGTAAATTAAAAAAATAAATACAAAAATAGAATTGAATGAGTTAAGAATAGCAGCTTCTACAAACGAAATGTCAAAAATCACGCTTCCCTGCTGGTCTTGTTAACAAACGCACAACAAAAACTGTTTAACGGATGACACAGCTCATAATGATGCAGACTATCTGCAGCTGGTCCAGCCCAGCATCAGCTTCAGGAGAAGTAGGTAACAGTCTTCGGAGATCACCTCACTATGCCCAATCATCAGCATGCAGGAGACTTCACCTGTGACCGAAACCAGATCAGGTGGAAGCGATGTCTTCAAGGGACAGTGTGAGATGAAACAGCTACAGAAAGGAACACAGATGCATGCGCGCACGCACGCACGCACACACACACACACACACACACACACACACACACAAACACAAACACACACACACACAGTGGCCACTGTAATGGACACCCAGACATTCTACCATATACACTCAGCTGAAGATGAAGCACACACTGACCTCAGCAGAGGGCACATCCACGTACCTCTCTTAAGACACCACACTGTGAACGGATCCCCAGCGCAACCTCTCCCGCTTCAGCTAATGGCTGAAAATTTTTTATCCCGCCACAGAAAATCACATTAAAAGCGGAATTTAGCGGGGGAGCCCGCCACATCTGGAGACTGTCTGCGAATCACATGAGAGCACATGATGTCATGTGGAACTCCAAAGCACTGAACAAACACGGCTGCCCGCTGTGAACAGTGCCACAGCTACTACTGCTGCTACTAATTCACTGCTTTTTTTAAACATTACATCAACGATTTCTTCAGCGCAAAGAGCTCCATTCATCTCTTCATCACTGCGCAGAGTGTTTCTCAGTGTATTCACCCAGCATCCAGCCACATGGTACGTTTCCATGCTGCACACGTTGCTGTACCGCTACATTAGCAGGTAAACGGGTACATTGACTGACAAATCAGGCTGACTCATGCCTGTCATGCCTATGAAAAAGGCCTGAAGTCCTGAAAACAGCCTATGGTGGAGGGCTTAAAACTTAACACCAAAACCACAGGTTCAGTACAGCATGTACCAAGCTTGCGCTGTCATTAAACATTAACTAGCTATGAGATATCTGCAGCAGTGTCATCGACTCAAACTAAACCTATAACTCAAACTATTCTTATTAAACTATTAGTCCAGTGACCTAATAAAAAAATAATCTTAAAGCATGGCGTGTGTGCATGTATACAGCTTACAGTATAAAGCACATATCTGTATGACGTTCTGTATACATATATAACCATACATGGCAATAGCAAAAATAAGGACATCAATACCTCTGGTATTCACTAAAAATGCTTGTTCTCACATCTGTAGAGGTTTCTAGTACCTATTGGTGGGAGGAGGGATGGTAAGTACTCTTTAATAAGGAGCTCCTGTGCTCAGCAACTCAAAGCACAAACCTCCGAGTCTGCTCGAGTTTCAGGCTGAATTTCAGCACCAATGTTCCACAGTGGCTTCTCACATTATTCAGGGGGTCAGCAGGTCCTGTTACCTGCTGCAATGATGCCACGCAGTCCACGCCAGACCCTGAGGCACGCAGTCGACTCCCCTTAACAGAAGAGAACCGTGCTGACCCGCAGGCACCTCTGAGCCTGACCCTTATTAGCTCAGGTAGTGTGAACACGATCACTATAGGAAAGTTCTTGAGTACAGTTTGTAATCACAAGCGTCTGTAAAAGCCAGCTAGGAGTCCTCAATCTCACTGCTTCACATGTGTTCATACACAATTTACAGGTATGTGACAGTCTGTCACAGTATTAATGGAAAATATATTTTTTATAATTAAACTGATAATAACGTTCTCTCATTTCATGCTTATGTAAAAACAAAAAGCTGTACCTTTCATTCATTTATTCATTCATCTTCTACACCGCTTCATCCTGTTATGGGAAGCCTGGAGCCCAACCCAGGAGACATAGAGCGCAGGGCAGGGCAGGGGACACACACACTATGGGCAATTTGGAGACACCACTCAACCTAACCCACACATCTTTGGACTGTGGGAGGAAAGTGGAGAACCTGGAGGAAACCCACCAAGCACAGGGAAAACATGCAAACTCGAAGCACACAGATCCAAGGCAAGAATCAAACCCCAGGCCTGGAGGTGCGAGGCGACAGTGCTAACCACCACGCCACTGTGCCGCCTCCTTTCATTCATACCTATAAAAACTGACAAATGTGCTAATACCCAGCAGTTTAGTAACTGCTAATTTAAAACTGACAAAATGACACCATTTGTTTATCTGATTTACCGGTGGCGTTTTGGTGAATAAAACACCTCGGCAGTAGATGAAAATGCCAAAAGTTTGCATGTTCAAGAATTAAAAAAAAAAAAAAAAAAAAAAAAAAAAACAACAGTTAAAAATGAAAAGGGGGCAGAAGCGAGTCCTGTCATGCCAAAGGATGTCAGTGGTGTGAAAAGTGCCTTCGCAAAATTTTAGCCTTGTGCTATTCACCATTTCCTCTCTGCACTTTACAGCCCGTCTCTGTCGCACTAAACAAACCATACAAAAACAACTGCAGGAAACAAGTGAAACAGCGAGTTGTGGACAGTTTTGTCCCACCACCACATTTCACGCAAAGACGACACTCAGCAGAGTGGTGGGGTTTGAAGGAGGGCTTCTTCTGTGTGCGGAGTAACATGAAGCCACTGCCTGGGTAAGTTAATCAGTGCAAATGCTCCTTCCGTGTGTCCACACGTCAGATCAGACTTCAGACTAGCTGCTGCCGCGTGTTATCTTGACCCCAAGAGGGTGACAGGAGTCAGGGGTGTGGTTTTACTTTAACTGCAATGGTGGGGGAAGGGGCCTCTGAGTGCTCATCTTGACTAGTCGAACAGGTCATCTCAGAAAGGCATGTTTTGGATGCCTAATTCAAGTTTAACATGGTTTCTACAACCAACAACAACTTAATTACAAGCGGTGCCAAAATTCTTTTTTTTTTTTTTTTTTTTAAACACTGCCAGGACATTGAAGTCCGATGTCAACCAACATGAATGAATCAATCAGTTAAATGAAAATCAGCAGGTCAAGACCTCTGGTCAGGTGGTCGGCACTATTCCACACAAAAGCGCCTTTCTTCCTCCTGCACACAAACCTTTCACTGTGACACTATGTGGGCCTTAATGGTTACGGGATTGAAACACACATCTGAAGGCTGTGAATTAAAATTACAGGTTATAGCTCTACAGTAGAATATATAGTGTCACAGATCAGAACTGGAGGTCTATAATAGGGTGTATAATGTCACAAAGCAGTATGGGTCCACAACAAAGTGTATAGTGTAACACAGCAGGACGGGAGGTCTACAGCAGGGTGTATAATGTCACAAAGCAGTATGGGTCCACAACAAAGTGTATAGTGTAACAGATCAGGACAGGAGGTCTACAGCAGGGTGTATAATGTCACAAAGCAGTATGGGTCCACAACAAAGTGTATAGTGTAACAGATCAGGA
>JABJVR010008560.1:0-25096 GCA_025773905.1 Chitala chitala | reverse complement strand
CAGGAGGTCTACAGCAGGGTGTATAATGTCACAGAGCAGAATAGGAGTACATCAAAATAAACACACTGTAACAAAGGAGCAGATAAAAAGCAAACAGCGTAACGGAGCAGAAATGTCAGAGCATCCATCTACTGGCCGCACAGCAGGGCCCAGGCGTTTGCCAAAGCAGGCGGCAGAACTCACCACCTGGAAATAGAGGACAGGAATACAATTTCTGTCTGTACTGCAACTAACTGAAATTTTGCATTCAGATAGCTGCCAGCTGTCATGCAGTCTCCACAGCTAGTCATCTATGCAGTCTGGACACAGCCCGCATCACAGGTATTTGAGATTCAGCCTCCCTGATCAACGAGAAGAGAGAGGAAAAAAAAAACCTCTTTCTTTGAACAGAATTACGTTACATTCAAATCCCACTGCACATTCGTTAATTGGCTAACTTCTCTCTTGAAAGTGTCCAAACTTAATCTCCCAACACCCTGCCGAAAACAAAGCTTTCCCCCAGAGAGTCAGATCTGCAGCTAACTAATATCAGTAGCACCGTCTAACCATTCAGCTCACTGAACACACAGCAATCTTAGCTCCCTATTTCCATTCACAGATCAAATGCAACTCTGAGCAGAAAATATAAACACAAAACAATTAATTAGGTCACAAAGTACCTACAGCCAACTGAAAACTTTAAATTGGCCGCTTAACTGAAAACCTTGACATGGAAGCTCAGGCCAAGCAGATAAACTGTTGGGGAAAAGGAATACATAAACGCACAGATTTTACAGCACCTCGGGCATCCTGGTTACTAGTTTGCAGTTTGTTATATGTGCATCTTTCAAATTCCATGAACCCAACCAATCGAGGCCCCTGGTACATGCCAGTGCATACACAGTAGATTAACACTGAACCACATGGCAGGAAGTTGAACAGTTTCATCTCATTACCACACTAATGCACAGACCACCAGCATGTCACAATCCTTTTCTGCAACATTCTTACAAACAATTTTAAAACTTGGCTCTTTAACCACTTCGAAATATGTAGGAACGAGAGGTTGCTGCCATTTGAAAAACAATGCTGAGCCCCAAAAAAAAAAACTGGCACATGTGAAAAGGTCACTGAGGTTACAGTAAAGTAGCCACTACAAGTCCAACCCACTGCACCTGACCAACCTGTTCATGTGGACAGTGTTCAGCTGAGGAGGACACAAACGCAATCCAATGTAGATAAAGAGGTTTAGGGAAACAGGACCTACCAGAATTTCACCTCATCCTTGTTCTCGAGGTGATGGAGGTGCTGCACACAGTGGAAGAGGCACAGGAAGCGCTCGAGGCACTGCAGACTGACCTGTAGATGAGAGAGTGAGACAGAGAGACTGTGAAAGACATGCTGTGAAGAGAGAAACAGACAGACAAACTCACGCTCTCTCTGGCTTCACACTACCCTTGGAGATTCAAGTCATACCCAAAACCACTGGCACAAACTAACCTGGTGAGCACAGCAGAGCGGCAACTGATAACTCTGAAGAAAGAGCTGGGAGCTGGAAGCGCTGCGGAACACGGTGTGAGCAAGCGCAAAATCGACCAATCAGGGAAATGGAAGCCTGAAACTGGGTCCCGCCTTTTTCCAAGAGCATGTAGTACTTGAGTCACTAACAGTTGTTTCCTTTTTCTCCCTCAAGTGAAACGTAAAAATCTAACTTCATGCAAAAATGGCCCACCATCAGGACCAGCCAATCAGGAAAAAAAAAATCTTGTCCCTCCCTTTTTAAAAAGTATGCATCATCTGGCCCAGCCTATGAGAGTTCTGCTTTCTACCTCTTGAACAGAAGGGACAGCTTTGTTAAGCAGAGTTGGAACCTTTCCATGTGTGAAACGCAGGCAGCTCGGTGCTCGGTGCAGGAACACTACGAGGTATTGTGATGTTAGTGTCCCCATATCTGGGCCTCCAGGAGGCACTGGAATTCACCTTGCATAGCAGCACGAGTGACTTAAAACGCAACGTGACTGCAGCAAGGGGAAGCCAAATCATACACTATGTCCACCAGAACCCTTGTGAGGATAGTGAGGCAGGCAAAGGCGCTAATGACACAGAACACTAAAATCACACACCCCCCACCGCGCATTAGAGTGGAATTCTGGAGAAAGCTGAGACATGGCTTTTCTAAGCAGAAAACTGCAAAGGGCTGTTCTGGAACATAACTCCCTGTGTTCTGGGAAGCCCTAAAGAGGTCCGTAGGGCCAATGTGTCCACACCTGCATTACAAGGTCCAGCAGAGATGAACACATAGCTCACAACAAAATCAAGTAGCTCGTACCCCCTCCAGCACGCAGACCTGAGTGTCCCTAATCTTCAGTGTTCAAAAAAACTGGTTGGAGAACATTTTTTTTTGGAGAACAACCGCTGAGAAAGCCAACACTACCAACAGAAGCCAGTCATAACCTTGTCTAATATACCTCCAACCACCAGCAGCCAAAACTAGATCCAGTGTGCCAGTGTCAAAATATAAGTGGATATACCATTGCAGATTACAAGTTCTCAGTTGTATCTGATTAAGCAAAAAGACAAGTGGAAATATGTTAACCATGTACGAAAAAAATGCAATTAACTGCAAATATTTAGCAATTATCAAGAGCATCTTTATATATTCCAGAAATTTAAAATATTACTGAGGTAATTATTCTCCAAGGGTTTAAACAGAGGTTTAGTTCTGCAAGTAAATCAAAAGAAATTGCAAAATTAGTATACTAAAATGCAAAACTAATTGGCCATCTCAGGGTCTTTTAGCTCATTTATGGAGTTATTTTGGGGCAATGTCATCTGAGACTGACTTATAAGCGCATAGCAGTGCGAGGACCAAATTTCTGCTAAAACCTGTATTGGTGAGAAAAACAGGGAGGGTTCTGGATATCTATAATAGCCTAGCTTCACATAGTGCCATCACACACCCCAACTACCAGAGGGCGACACTGAGGTAACAGCACAAAAGCCACTGCACTATGCTTGACCCCATAGTGACCCCCCAAACCTACCCTGGGAGTAGTTGTCTCCTCTCCATCACTGCTGTCTGGCATTTACAAGTTTCCTTTTAATTTTTTATGAAGTTGTTTGCTTTCCAGACTGTCCAGTCATTGCGATGTTATTGCCACCACTAATGTTATGCTCTCTGGGGCAACCATGGCATAAAGGCCTTTGGAAAAATTTCACTTTTTTGTTATGGAGCTTTCAAGTTTAAAAAGTCAAAGACTAATTTGTTGACAAAGTATTCCTATCACAATTGATTAATATTTGCAAAAACTATATCAAATCAAATCAACCTTTATTAATATAGCACCTAACAACAAAGTTGCCCTAGGTGCTTTACAAAGCATAAACACACACACACACACACACACACACACACACAAAACAATAACATGATACAAACAACTAAAAAACAAAAATACAGTGGACATTGTACTTCGTATTAAAGGCCTGAGTGAATAGATAGTTTTTAGTTTGATTTTAAAAAGGCAGAACACAGTTACTGATCCCAGATCAGATGGTAATGCATTCCATAACTTGAGCACAGCATGTATGTACATGGCTGTATGTAGTATCACAAAAATAAACAAATACATAAATAATAATAAAAAGTAACACAGACATACTGCATAACGGTATAAACACATCAAAAAGAATGAAAGTTTTTTACCCTATTTGCTCACAATCACAAAGAGATGGCACATTTTCTTGTTATAGTGACTGGGCTTTTCACAGCTGCCAGACTAGGGGAAAAAAAAAAAAACAATAAGCCTGTTTACAACAAAATGCAGGGGTGCTTCCCGGCTCCTTAGGTCACATGACTTGAAGGTTTTGCTTAGCTGCTTTGGCGCACTGGTAGAACCAAGAAAGGCCAAACAGGATTTAAACTTGTATTCCATTGTTCCAGTCTGCACCAAAGGGTTACAGTCATATTCTTTCATCCTGTGATATGGCACAGCAACAGTCATGTGCAACAGTGCTGTAGACCTCCAGAAGTGAAGGCAGGACTTAAAAAACTGTGTCAAACCCATGCACTACCACAAACTTAATGAGAAAAATTCTGTATAACACAAGAGCAGCACAGGACCAGGACAAAGACCAGGACATCGGGGGAAATCCAGTGTGAACATTTACGGAGAAACCCAAGCATGCCATTGAAGCCCTGTCCTGCAGGAGTCCAACACAGAACTCGCACGTAATTAAGACTGGCATTTCAGAGTGGTCAGCTGGGAGATGGGCGAGAAGGATGAAGTCGTGAAACGTGTCATTACCGCATCCTTTACAGGCCTGTGAATCCAAAGTTCTGAGCACCTACTCACTTAACCTCACTGTATTAAAAAGCTGCTCTGGGGCATCAGTTCAGAAGCAAAACAAGTTTTAAAGGACGATAAAAGGAGCATCTTAATTACGGATCTGGAAATAATTTATTTTTAAATCCCCAGTACATACCACACAGATAAACGGAGACAAAGAATGTATTCTAATAACTACTTATCGCAATATTTATCACAGTATTTATCCAAAGTGTTTTACAGGGCTTGCAATTTTAGACGCTTTGAACGGGTACGTATTTAATCCTGATTAAGTACCTTGGCCTGCGGGGAGGATCACTGTCATAAGACCAGTCATCGGAGCTTCCATCAATAGAGCACACATATGAGCAGGCAGCATGATCAGTGTTTCAACTTGACCTCTGACTCTGCTACCATTCCACAGTAACGTGTCACATGGCTGGCTTGACTTGCTTACTCCATAACAGTGCCTGCCACCCCCAACTAGCTGCTGTGATCACATGACCTAAACCAGGACTGACACAGGCTGCATGGGGGTACGTGAGAGTAACTGCTGCGGTTTGTCCTGCAATAAACAGGGGTTTTAGCACATGACTGACGCCACCTAGGTCAGAAGCAGAGTAAGACTTGACATGTGGCAGAGCAGTGAAAAGGGCCTTTTTCGCAGGGCAATCACTATGGCAACTGATTACCACCACTCCCCCTCATGTCTACAAACATGACACCCACCTGACCCTAAAGGAGATTTTTACTATGATGGGGTTTAAATGAGGTCAGCTGAGCTGAGCGTGTGTGTCACAAGATGGGGGAGTACGAGATGTGCCCTTTAAGAGGCAGATTGTGTTAACTCGGTTTTTGGTACACTGATATGTCTGAGGTATTATTTTAAAAATAAATTAAAAAAATAAAAGTTTTTACTTGCTATATTTTCATAAACCGCAAGCTGGTTCACTCCTCTATCTGTGTATTTCTGTAATTTAACATTGTGTGATTCGATCTCACCATCTACTATCACTGTACAATCTCTGGAAGACTTCTACCCTGCACACGAGCACAATATGTCTCCTTCTGCAGTAAACCCAAGTACCCAAGAATCAGGCAGACCCTGAACAAAATGGCATAGATTCAGGGGCAGGGCAGGAAAAAAAAAAAAAAAAAAAAAAAGAGTTGCTTTTAGAGGTACTTACACACGTGCACTCACTCACTCACACACACACAGGCACACGCACACAATTACAATACACAAATTCTCAACTGGAGTGATTGCACAGTTCTTTCAGTTCTCCATTCAGCTATGGAGTCTTAAATTGCTTGGTGAAGAGTGGATTGGGAGTTCAGTGCAGAAACTAAAGTGATAATTAATAAATTCTCACTTCCCATCCAGGTTGAAGGACACCCCAGGGCTCAGAAATTTCACGTGCAGGATTGACGACACATTTGCACAGGAAGCCAGACTTGATAATTTATTGTTCCTGTATTTGTCGGTGCAATTCAGCAACACTTTTGCAACAAACTGGGCAAGATGCCCTCTGGTCTGCTCTCGTCTTCCTTGTACTCGTGCCGGAACAAACATGGGCAAAACAATAACGTTATTTCCATTTTTCAATATCTAATTTTGTTACACATAATTTCTAACAGAGGCCCCTGGGGGGTGAACTATAATCTGTCCAAACACTGCCAGTATAAACAAACCACAGGCAAAAAAAAAAAAACCCTCTCGTTCCTGCTGAGGAAACCCTATTGGGTTCCAAGACTTAATTTACCAAATGTTCCATATATACCATTCAGATTTACCCTCCACACTAGAATACACTACAATAGGTAAATTAATTCTTACACCATGGTCTTCTCAAGAATATAGAGCATTTTAATATTTCCACTGTCACTGTCAGAATTGGAATGCAGTGTCAGCTAGCTAATCCGTTTCCTTAAAGGTTGTGCCATTATGCTCTCCCCAGACATCAGTCATACTATCAAAATCAATTATAATAAAAACAGGCAAAATAATATATAGCTGAAATTGCACCATTACAGCAACACGGGAGGAGTGTTTTCATCCAATTATGTTCTGTTCCACCTAAACCTGATCTCTCGCCCACTGCATATAACAGATGTAAAAGACAAGGCTACACAGAAGGGGTTGTGCCAGCAGAACTGACACGGGGCACTGAATTCAGCATGTGCCAAACAGGCAGTGCACCGCAGCTCTTCCTGCAAAAACACTCACCATCGCACATTCCTCATGACCACACAGTGGTCTGCTGCACGACCACGGTTTAGTTCATCGGCCTCCCCTCCCCCATGAGACTTCCTGTACATCTGAGGGGGTGAGGCCACACACTACTCAGTAACTTCCTCTGTTAAACAAACCTAGATGCCAAACACACCATGAACGCCTGTAACTCCTGGGTTGTGGTCAAGAGGATCACAACCGTAAACGGGGCAGAAACAGCTATTTGATGTTGGGCGGTCAAGTAAATACCTAGAGCTGGAGGGGGTTTGCTATCGCATGTCTTCCAAGTTGCGAACTGGAATGGACGCTATCTGACGTTGTATCACACAGAACACGCTGGAAGAACTTCGTTTCCTGTACAGAACTTATAAAAAAAATATATATATATATATATATGGGGAAAGGGGATCTCCTGAGAAACACCCTTAGAGCATTAAATAAACTGTTATTATGATTAATATCATGATGGTCCCCTCCATTCATTCCATATGGCTTATCCTATTCAGGGTCACGGGGGGTCCTGGAGCCTATCCCAGGTAGCAAAGTGCACATGGCACAACCCTCACTCTAACTCTGGGAAAATTGGCAATGTCAATCAGCCTATAATGCATGTCTTTGGATTGTGGGAGGAAACTGAAGTATCCAAAGGAAATCCACAAAGCAGGGGAGAACATGCAAACTCCACACACACACACACACACACACACACACACACACACACACAACCCTCAACCTTGGAGGTGAGCTAATGTGCCCCCCATTCACCATGAAGCTTGGTGTCTAAACCCTTACCAGTAGTACAGGACTGAAACCAGAATGACTTATAAACCTCCCTGCCCATTAACCAGCAAAATCTAGCTTGAAGGGCAGAGGGTATCTTTAGTAGCAGTACAGTACATGAAACATGCACTATAACATGCTCATCTGCAAACAGTTCACAGATAAGTAATGATGGTTGGTCATTCACAGTGTATGCTGCTTGTTGCACACCAGGGTAGTAATTACTCATCAAATCAACCCCCCCCCCCCACCAGCTGCACAAAGCCACAGTTTCAGGCTATCAGTCCTGGCAAATCCCACTCGTGTGATCAGAGAGAGAATCAGGTCACAACTGACTGTGAACGATGTGTCACAGTCAGGCCTAATTAGGCGACCAGGACCTGCTGGGGCACGGGTGATGAAATGCAACCGTGGGAGGACTGTCGTTAGAACCCTGTTTTGTTTCCTGTTGTTGAAACTGCTGCTTGAAATGCAGGGGTGCTAAGCCTGGCCATCAGCCCCAACAGCAAGGCAGCCCCTTCCATACTCGACACCTCTCACAAACCTGTCACTCAGCCGATCTCACGCTCTTTCAGCAGAGTGTTCTCCACCTTGCAGCCCTTTTCAGACCACTCTCCTCCCTCTACTCCAAACCTACAGCCCCCACTTGCGGTGTTGCCTACACATGTACAGGGCCTGCCAGTCCAACCTTCTCCAGCAGCACACAGACCCCAAGTGCCATCCACTTCAGATGAAAGCACTGATTAGCAGTCTCACCATTTACCATTTTCTCATCCTCAAGCCTGTCATGCTGCCAGCCCTGCAATGCAGTAAACGTCAGAGCCTATCGCCGACACAGCAACAGCCCCAGCTTTTACAGCAGCCTGGCTTGTTTCTGGGCTCAGAGTAAATCACTGCCTGCGTTGCTTCCAGACACACAGCAGTGACCAGCTCTCAGTCCGCAGTGCCAACACGACATCCCACATCCACGTCAGGCTGCCCGAGTGGCAATGCTGTGTCATGGCACCCTGCCGCCACCTTAGCCGTGGATGGCGAGAGCAGCGTGCCCCTGGACCGCCAAGGTTCTGTTCAATTATTCAAATGGTTCTCCATTGTCGGACACGTTAATTATTTATATCTGACTCTAAGCAGGTGGATAACTTGTCCATCACGGCTTTAAGGAACACGACCTCGATGCCACTGGAAGTCAACTGACGAAACTACATTAAGTTAAATAGACAGAATCATACACAAAAATGATACGTGAAGAACATATCATTTTCATAGCAGTGCGAGGTCCACAACAGCCAGCAGTCAAAGCAGACCCCCCCCCCCCCCAGATTAGGAGGAAGAACAGGACACACTGGAATTTTTAACAATTTAATTTTCCAGCTTCATCTCCTGTAGAGAACTTTAAACTAAACAGACGTTAAAGCCTTACAGTGAGTCACAGCTCCTGCAAATGCGAATCCAGCCAGGAAAGCTGTCTGGCTTATTTGAGAAGGATCCAGATTGAAGCTTGCTGAGCCATGACTAACTGTTAGGGTAACATTCAGCAAAGCACTGAAATACAACTGCTCAGCCTAAAAGAGTACAAGTCCCATTTTGGGATGTTTGAAGTGTGGATTAAAGGTGCTCCTAGGTCCGATCACACCATCTGTTCCCATTACTTCAACAGTACTGTCGAACAAAACACAACACACAGCTTTGGAGGCATCTCCTAAATTGAAGCTTACTGCACAAGTGACATAATTCCAAATTGCAGGACGGCATCATCTAGGAAGACTTGACACACCGGAATACACAGAAAGTAGCTGTGCCAAAACTGGCTCTAATATTGGCCATCCAGTAATGCAATACAATGCATCCAATATTGGTCACCTCTACAGGAGATGAAAAACAAAATGTTGTGACCACTAGTAACCCTGTGCTGGCCATGGCTTTCATGGCATTTACCATGTGTCAGTTTTACATCTGCGTTCCCCGAGTCCCTGGGCCCAGGCAGCTCTGCTCATTGCCACCCAAGCGTATGAAAATGTGCAATGTTGCCAAACACCACCTGCATATCAGTTATCACTTAGCCCCATGCGTAGAGTTTAAACATGAGACCACAAGCCTGTCACACTGCATTTAAGCACATATTCATATGGCTTCCTGAAGGCACAATCAAACGTGTGAAAATAAGAGCCTTCCAGTAACCTGCTTGCGCTGCTTGCACAAAGCCTGTTTTTGACAACATTTCTGTGTTGCACAAAAATTATTTGCAATACATATTATTATGTAACATACACTGAGAAAACCTGACGCCTCTTTCCTTTTCTCAACATCATTAAACCAGTGTATGCTGACTAATGGAGGAACAATGGTCTGTTAAACACCAAAGCTCTTAGCTTAAAAGCTTTGTCCTTTATAATTTTGTCTTTTGGCAGATTTTAGACAGCTATCACACAGAGGAGGAAATGGTACGGGTGGTATATAAAATTAAAAACAGGATGCACAACAATATTCCCATCTAAGTACAGATTTTCTAGTCATCACAAAGATAGAGACACACTGCACATTTCACAAGACTTGCTATAACTTTACAACCCCAAAAGTGGTAAACACCATAATCAAGACAACTCCAATATACATCTTAAACTCAGCCTACTGTAACCTGAAACAGATTCACCTGTCTTCTACTGTACACATTTAATCACTGAGGAACAACAGTTCTGTGGCTTACACATTACCCTCATGATAAAGAACTTTAGTGTCACCACAAGGCAGCGGTGACTGTCAGATGTGATTGCTTACCTGAGATAGCAGAGGTCAGGCTCACGGCTACCTGTATCAAGCCTGCAGCAATCGTCCCTGTCAAACTCACACTAACACACAGGAACACAAAAAGCAAGCACTCCTAACAGACGCACATGGGCCACTGGGGAAGACAGAGTACATTAACACAGCCTCCTGCGTCACCTGACCCAGTAGGAGGGGGTTTCCACATTACCCCATGTATAACAAAAACTTACAGCCATAACTGACACTTTTACCACAAATAAAAGTGGTAAAAAAGTTCCTGTCAAACAGTCAAAACCAATAACGACTAAACCAATGCACAATACTAAAATCTACAGTATGCTGTCTCTCCTCCATAAGCCACAATGGCTTTCCATAGAAATACACCAACAGGGTTCTTGGTAATGTCACGCCCACGACTTTTCCAGCAGGTACGAAATTCATTAGCACTGTGAACTGGGGAGAGCGTTTGAACCCCAACAGAGATCACCGGCAGGCACAAACAGATATGGTAAAAATGTTAACTGAAATTACTTCCTACTCACAAGGAAATCAGATCTGATTTAACAAAAAACACCCCAGAGAGATATGTGCAAATATATTTAAGCAGTATATTTTAGACCACCAATCAAAAGCCTGAACATGCCTTGTCAAAAAAAGGTTCTTTATTTGCATAATTTTTTACCTTTTAGAATAAAAGTTAAGGAATTAAAGCTCTAAAATATTTTATGTGGAATTATGCAATGAAAGGAAAAAAAAGTTGGGGGAAAAAAAAAAAAAAAAAAAACCAGCTTACATTATAAATCTTCAAAAGAGCCACCTCTCACTTTATTTACACCTTTTGGAAATGTTCTCTCAACAAGTTTCACTAAACATTTACCTGGGATGCCTTTCCAGCAGCCTCAGGGGAGCTCCCACATACACGGAGCACTTACTGGCTGCTTCTCCTTTACTCTCCAGTCCAGTTCAAACATGCGCTCCACTGGCTGTGTCCAAACCTTTGACTGGCAGCATACACAACGTGCCAGCTAAGCAGATTGCTTTTAACAAACCGACCCATTAAGTGAATGGAAAGATAACACACACACGCAGTGTGCGTTGTACTCCAAAGAGTGGTGGAGCAGCACAATTTTCACAGGTGACAAAAACACGGGCCTAAATATTCCTAAGTCTGATGTAGTAATACTTTGCCTCCACATTATTGAGCAAAACATTAAAAAAAAAAAATCAACAATAACTTTTTTTGTGAAACAAACGTCATACCAATTTTTTTATTAGTATGTGAACATCTTCCTCAGGTAAAACAGTGCCAGGAACACAGACAAAAGGCCTGCCTCTGGAAGTGTGCAGTACATAGCCATGTAAACAAAACAAATCTTGGTTTTGCTCTTTCAATTCAAACTATACTATCTGGCTTCTCTGGTGCCCCTGATTCTGGGGCTCAGAATAAGAGAGCATGTTGAACAGCTTCTTCAAAAAAAGTGCACACGCTGCTCTCCTGATGCTATCTGGCATAGATGAGTCATAGCTGTAAAGACCCCATTGGGCAGAGGCCGTGGGATGCTGAGTTATCACTGAGGAAGGGCAAAGTGACACGGGCAAACAAACAGCATACTTTGGCAGGACAGCGTACCCTCTGGCCACCAGGAGGCAAAGTAGTTAAGAGTTAAAACTGGAACCCAATGAATTACCTTCTCAAATTCCAAGGAAGGCCTACTGTTATTCACTCAAATGTGGCAAAATAATAGCTGTAACGTTTCACCAATTTAATAACATCAACATATCAAAGGCGGCTTCCTAAATCCCTCAGACCATGCATGTGCTGCACAAACAAACAAACAAACACACCTTACCGTACTGTGACATCTGTCGGATTTACACTAATGCACAGTATAGCACATTATACTGCAGTATACTCTATATTGTAATGTTACTACATTATATTCAGGCTCCTTTATATTTTCTCTTATTTTTCTTTCTTTATTCCAGATCTAATTTCTTATTATAGGTTTTTGCTGTTGTGTTCTGTTGTGTCTGTGTTTAGTTGTAACCACTGTCTTGCTACTGTAAACAACAGAATTTCCCCCTTGGGGATGAATAAAGCATCCATCCATCCATCCATCCATCTAAAAGCTTAAGTACAATAACTCATGATTGTGAAACACATCAAACATGAACACATGCTTAAGTATTCCTGTAGAGTGAATGGCTGAGCTGAACCAGGACTGATAACCAACAAAGACAGTTTCATGTACTGCGGAGGGAAGTGAGCACAGTCTGCCTCCGTCACCCTACTAATAGCTTTAGTTTAAAACGTAGCAGAGCCTTCAGAAACCTGCAAACCTGTTAGTAAACCCCACCTATGAACATGTCAAGACCTCAAAAACCAAAGCACTTTTTGCCAACATTCTCTCAAACTGTAAAGAAAGCTCCCCACATGTTCCTCAAACATATCCAATAAAATACCAGGAACAATCCTTTAAGCCGGACCTATTGTTCTTGCAGCTATATTCCTAACCTAAATGACATAAACATCAAAATATTAAAAATAATCATCACTTTTGCCTAATGATGCCAAAGAGCAAAGTGGCTATGCAACGGATTTAATTGCATGGTTCTAAAACAGGCAAGTTAGATGGATAAACAGTCATGTAAACTACTAGAAACTATACTTTTCAAACCTGTCTACAGACTTAAAACAGACTCTGTGGAAGGAAACATCTACAAATAGAATAATCTATTGTGTTGTTTTCAAACAGTAAAGTAGAGGAAGCATCCTTGAAGTCCATGCTTTAACAGAACACCTTATAACCTCCTGTTGATGACAGAATGATTACATCACTCATCAGATTTAAAAAATTTATAGTTGCATTTCTTTTCAATTTCCCCGAAATAACCGCCACCCTCGCAGAACAGTGTTATGCTTAAAATAATGAATTATTTTGAATTAAAGTGAGTGTGAAGCAAGTTTCATAGGTGTGACTGAGCCTGTACATAAAACAGTGGCAGAGGTGTATGGAAGCACTCAAAAACAAAAATTATACATAAATGCTACCCTTCAAAACACTAGCAACTTGCCTACCAAAGCACTGAACCAAGCATAAAAACATGCTCACACAGACAACATGGCAAATGCATTCATCAGTTAGATACCTAGTCTGAATTTTTTTTTAACTATGTCTGGGTATTTAATCTGTATGTACAAAGCTACATGAACTTCTGATGCTGGGTGTTGTATGACAATATTTGTAGATCTAGTTCAACAACCACCATTTGGATTCTTTACTCTGAAATAGGAACGCTGTGTCTTTGCTGGCACTGTGTGTGTATTCTATACTGCCGCTGTACTCGCATAACAGAGTAATATTTCTGCCCATCACACAGCTAGAAGCGTTGGGAAAGACTTACTGCGTTTATCGATTTGGTGTTTGTGTTGATATTTGATGCGGTTTGAATTTTAGCACAAGCTGCTTCAGAGGTAAGCACCTGCTAAATGAAGAAATCTAGACACAACACACAGCTTGAGCCAGTGGCCACTCCATGGGCACGTGCACTAGTTCATCCCCACAGTTACCCTTTATTTTTGGTTTGGTGCTTACTAAACTGGCTTTGTTTTCCAGTCACCCACAGGGAGGAGGAAAAAAAAATGCTCAGCAGTTACAGCAGAGAAGAAAAATAAAATGTGTTTAAGCAGCTTTTGCAGAGCACTGCAAACCAGCTCAAGCTGCCCTGCTGTCCACAATATCAAGAAAGTAACAGCTTTAAGACTCACATAAAAAAGACTAGGAAGGGAGGAAAGTTACTCACAGACTTACAGACGCAATGTTTAGCAAATCACTTAAAGATCTAATCTTAGAGATAGTAGGTAGATGGAAGACTTGTATTGTAAAGACAGTGGAAAACAAATTGCATAAGCACAGTATGTAGTATATCTAAATAACTATTTTTTATAATCTATTTTTTTATATTAAGGTGATGGGACATGTTTAATTAGTAATTAAAGAGTTTGCTAAGCACTGTACTTTAAAACATACTTTAAATAATTGCGTCTTTGTATTGTGTAACATTTTTAACAGTTGTACTATACTCCACCACTAATGAGGACAAGTCCATAATTACATAGTGCAGGTGAGCCCAAGGCCCCACCCAGGCAGGCTATGTGTACCGTTCTGTCTACTACAACATTCACATATCCTTTGCATCCAAAAATATCTGTACATTTCATCAACTGACTTTGCTTTATTTTTAAATAAAGTCAGAAAGCACAGCAAGGCCAGTTTAGTGCAGTTAGGTAGGTTAACATTTATGGCAACGTTATTAACCTTACTGTTGTACATCATCGCCCTTTTCCCTTAGTCATACTAAACTACTTTTACACTGAACATTACTCTGTAACAAGAACCAGCTCAGGAAATATAAGCAGGCTGGAGTCAGCTTAATTGCTGTGTTACTTTGACCTCAGAGAAGCTAAGTACAGAACTGGTACTAAGTAGGTGCAAGTATGCCACCACCACCAGTGAATTTCTCGACTTGAAACACAGTACAAAAGAAAGGGTCGATGGCAGAAGAGTGCCAACCTTGTGCCGTAAAAGCCATTTTCCAGCCAGTTCAGTGGAACCATTTTATTTATAAAATAATAATTACAACAGTACAAACTTCTTTAGTCCCTTCAAAAACATTGCTTTTGACATGTTGCCATGTCCAGAAAATATGTAGACAGACATACCAGAGCAAGCCAAGGAGGAGAGTATGAAGTGAAAAGGTTTCATCTTTTAATGTACAACCATGTCGTCTAAAACAGGGGTTCTCATTTCTGCTCCCGGAGGACCCCTGTGTGGGTGCAGGATTTACAGCAGTTTCAGCTAATTTCTGCTTTTAATTGAACATTAATCGCAAACTGTTACTTTTTTAGTAATCACTGTGTCAATCCAGAATTTCTCATTAGGTTTTATCAATTTTTATTAAGAATTTTAAAACCATGACAAAACAGGTATTGCTTCTTAATTTTTAAGTTGTGATATATATATATATATATGTTTGATCTTTTAACCCATTTCTTGTTAATAATCACTGCCCCTGATTAAGCGTTGCCATTGGCACCTGTTTGTGTTATTAATTATTACAATTTGAAAACAGTTACGCTTCCAGGCTGACCTACATTTGGAAGGATCTTTCACATTGCACTAGAAATACATACATTTTAAATACACTGTGCAGGCATAACATAAACAATACATGACCTAGTCCATAGCCTCATCATAAATCTGCCTGGTTTTAACTTTCTCCAGTTCGTCTTGTGCAGTTGTTATGAAACACACGATTTTCCGTGTCTGCGCATAAAGCCTTTAGACGTTGAGAGCCAATTAGATCGTGATGCGATGACATAGCAAATAATAAAAACGAAAGCTGTCTCTCATTCAAATCCTCCCGCAGTTTGGAGACAAAAAAGTTGTAAATACAAACGTGCTATACAGGTCGAATTCGGTTTGTACAGTATTCAAACAAGCTTCACTTATCTATAAATGAAACAGATCTGCGTTTACTGTCGAGTTTTTAATGTCATTCAAATACTGTTATCTACTGAAGTCAACTTACTTCTATAGCAGTCAAATAATATCTTACTTGAGTAAATTCAGTCCGTGACCCTTTTCCTTGCCAAACTAAACTGTCATTTTTCACAGAATAGTTAAAATACAATACGGTTGTCATTATTTGACGTTTGTTTATTCATACCATAGCTTTGATCTCATGCTCTTAAATAAACGTGAGTTGGTAGTCTGTCTTTAAAGACAGTCAGAGTTCGCTTCTTGGGTGGTCCTTCTAAGCACAGTGTCTGGGATTTTGAGACACATACCTGTACGTCTGCTCCGTGAACCCTGCACTCCAAATATTTCTCCCAGGCACGGGACAGTGTCTCCAGGTGCGGACTGGCCATGTTGTCGCAAGCCCTGCGTTCCGCCGAGAGATGAAGCTGGATGAAATGCTCCTCATTGAAGTGTGTGACTTAAGGCAGTCCGAGCACTCCAGTGGTCCCGCAAACGGATGGCGCAAAGTGTGTGATCATTCTTCCTACCGGGGAAAAAATGCACTCCTGGGACCACACAGCTGGTTCTCAACAAGGTATCTTGGTTCTTAGGAAGAAGGCAAAATTCCAAAATAAAACAAAACATTGGAAAATTAGTTGTGTGTGTGTTATAGTTGAGATTGAATTACACTGACTTGCTGGATGAAGTGGATGACAATCATACTCAGCTGCTAACAGAATTAAATACAACTATTCTCCCACCGTCAGAGTTGCATCTTGACTTGCGATACATTAGCAATGTAGCACTCAAGCTAATGACAGATCATTGTCTAGCTAGCAAAATAAACTGTGCGAATCCCCTCTGAAATTATAAAGCAAGCAGTCTGACAGCAGCACGTTTATCAACACGCAGTGATAGAAAGGTAAAGTGAAAGATTTCCACAATCTGTCATCGTGTTATCAGCACTGCGTCTGTCCCAATTGCAGCCAGCTTGAACACCGATAACTCCAGCTTTCAGTAAGTAGGGGCTGCCTGCAACACAGCTAGCTACAAGCTAACTACCAGTTCCTAAATCACACGTTTCCTGCAGAATCCTTACCTCGTTCGTCGGCGAGACGATTTGATGTCCAGTTAGAGAATCCTACACCATGACACGGGCTGTTCAAACGCACCTGCTTTTAATTCAATGGAGACTTACTGCAGCCACCGGGACCCAGGTTTTGACAGCATAACACTCAAAAATGCACGAATTGCAGGAAATAACGCCCACAAATCATTATTGTACAACCTATTGGCTGAATGGGGATTAAGCCCGGATCAGTCACAACATTTACTTCAAAAGACATTCTCCTTTTCCGACCAGTCATATTACGTCAAATACATTATGGTTTGTGGGAGGCGCTTTGCATATAAAACTGCGTTACATTGTTACCGAGTCGGCTCTACACAAAGGGATTACAGAGACGAATAATGCGCACGTGAAACAACCACACACAAAATGCATTTTAATTCCATAAATGAACGTTTACAGTTATTCCCGTAAACAGTTTAAACGAAAACCATACTGACATATTATGGATTTTTTTTTTTCTAAACGTTAACCGTATGCGGAAATATCCATTTTTCAAGTAACTTGTCATTCGTTATGAGAGTTATCCACAAGTATCATTACCCTGCGACGATGTTCTACAGAGGAGAATGTACGAAGTAAACTCGAAATATTTATATAGATGTAAATATATATCTTTTCGTAACAGTTGGTGGCCCACCGATAATGGGCAAACGCTCAGCGTAGCCCTGACGTCATAAATATGACACATGTGACAGAAGATAAAGTACATGAGATGTTGCAACAACATGATGGGGGAAACCGGAATGCTGCACAAAAAAATTTACCTTGATGAATGACACGCTTCACAAAAGGACATATATGCGAAAGACAATATAGCCAAATTCTAAATTTATGGTTAAAATAAATTTGGACTGTAACAATTACATATATGTCTAAATGGTAAAAACATATAGGGTACTCGGAAATTTATGTAGAAAACATTGTAAAAATCGTAGGTGAAAATTAGCTTCCCAGCGACGTTGTCTGGCTGTACCACTTAAATTTATGGTCTTGTGTTGACATACGTGCCCGATGGTGAACGGCAGCAACTCAACGGTTTCTTGCGGTGCAAGTAGGGGAAGGGAGAGTAGAGGTCTGGCTACGGGGCCCCAGTAGCAGCTAATAAGCTGTCAGCATTTATGAGGGTGAAGCAACCTTTCGGAGTTCAACTCGAGCGCTTTTTAATTTCGATGCTCTTGTCACTTTGTGCTCTTAGATCAGCTTAACGCATTATCATGAGCGCTAACTCTGTTTCCCGACGGCCAAAAGTCATGCTGCTTTTCGTGCAGCCCGAGCTTTTAATTGCTTCTTGTAAGTAATTATTTGGATAGTATTCACTGGATGCGGTGTTTCAGCTGTCAGTCAGACACAAATTAAAAGATGTTAACTAAAATCTGCATGACTATAGCATCGAGGGCCAAAGGTAACCAGTATAACATATCCTTTCCCATTAACGGCTTTTAAGTTATAGGTAAGACTGAGCAAGGTCTGTTATCTGTAAGTTATATACCTACTGCGACCTAATAGAGTTTTTGATAGCTTCCAGCGTAAAATTTAGTGTCTTTATAATGTATCTGAGAAATGGACAGGAGATGTATGTGTCATGAATTGATCTTCTTGTACCAGAAAAACAAAGTTTAACGTTTGTATACATAATATTTCTCCCTTCAAATTAGGATGTATTGCATTATGCTTTTGTCATATTCTGTCTGTATTACAAGTGTTTTCTAGTGGTGCTGTAAGGTAATATGTGAAGAAGCAGGCATATGTGAGGGAGGGAGTTTGACTACCACACAGTGAGATGGAGGAGCTGTCATGTAAACAACCCTTACCCACCTGTAAAGGCCGATGTTTTCTTGTTTAGCTTAATAAGGCCCTGTGACTGCAGGAAAAGCAGGCTTGATGGGAGAGCCACACTTCTACTAATAGTTTATGCACAGGCCTCCATTTTAACATTGCATTGGTACTCACCAATTATTAATCTCATTACTAAAGTCCCTGACATTTGGCAAACATAATAATAATAATAATAATAATAATAATAATAATAATAATAATAATAATAAAATATTAAAATATCCAGCCTTCCATTTCCAAACTGTTTATCCCATCATGAGTGGTCTGCACCTCATTCCAGGCAGCCTAGAGTGCAAGGCAATGGACAGGGCGCCAACTTTTGCAGGGCACGCACAGACACAATACGAACATTGTATACAGTACTGTAATATGAAATGCCAGAGGTGTTGTCTGAGCTCTTGGGGGGTTAAATGTAACTATGAAAGTAGAGTTTCTTATATCTCTGCAGTGGTAGGTTGTTTTGCATTGTTGCTCTCAGTACTATAAAAGCATACATGTATTTATCGGTATATGTCCTTCGGAGGTAGACTTTGTAGTCAATATAAATGTTATCATGTTAAACTATCAAACTGTCTTGCAGTCTGGCTTTGTATCATTGAAAGCAACGACATCTTGTGGTTACATTTTTACACGAGTGCATGGGCTAGCCGAACAGATGAAGAGTCACTTAAATATTAGGAAAACAAATGACCAAAAAATATCCTTATCAGCCAAAATTAAACATTTTCTTTCCTCCCAATAGCCCAAGTCTTGAAACAATGGATAGAAAAACAGGAGCGAGTACATATATAATTAATTCTGAGAATATAACAATTAATTTTAAACATAACCGAAGCTATCCAATGCAATTCATGTCGTATTTACATATTTTATCTGTCTCATATCAGATCGTCGTGTATAAACATAACAGATAGCAAGCGATCAGGCCACTCGACAGCAGAAAAAATCGTCAATTTCAGACTGAAGCAGCCCGAAGCGGACCTTCGTCACAGCAACAATGTTCAGCTCACTCATGTTTAAAATCTAGTCGCCTCATATTATTCAGTTAAATTGTTTGTGTTATAATTCATTATGTTTTAAAATGCCCGTGAATTTAGTTTTCGTTGCACTACCTACTTTTTAGTAAAAGAAGCAGCTTTACTGTCATTGAGTACACATACATATTACGTTAACAATCCAGTTGTGTTGTACAGTGTTTGTCTGTTCTTGTCCTCCGAGAAGTATACATGCAAATAAGAATTTCAATGCAGTTTTTGGCATGTTACAGTAAACCTTAATAATAGGATAGATCATTTATTACGAACGGATTTTCCCGCATAAACGACAGTACAGTATTACCAAATTTCCAACGACAGAATTTTAACAGTAGGTGGCAGTGTTTCTGACATTTATTATTCATGCGTGGTTTTCAACAGGACGACTACAGAAACGGAGGCAGCTTGGAGAAAATGACTTAAACCGATCCAAGTGCAATAATACCAGTTCACTTACTAAATGTGAGCAATTATTTACTTTGGTCAACCTACGTTACTCTTGAAAACATGCCGTTGATATCTAATCAAAAACAATGTCCATTTAAGCACCAGCCATATTTGAACTAATGCTGCTTTAACATTTCTCTGTAACCACAACACTTTTACTTAGAGGGTATTTTGGATGTGTAGCTTTTCATCATAAATTCCCAGAGTGAATTTCAGGCAAAAATGAATAGTTAAATTCAAAATAAGGCAATTATATTTCTTACTGAAGTGGTACAGAGGCCTTCTATACTAACACATCAAATTACAGATTGCTTCAAATCTCAGTCATTGTGGTATTGTTTCTTTATGTAGGCTACAGACATGTACACCATAACTTGAAACTGTTATTGTCTCTGTGTGTGTATGTGCTACTGCTGTGAATTTTGTGGATAAATTATAATGTTTCTGGTGTTGTCTTTAATAAATATACAGATGTTTCTTCACTGTGTGTAGCATGAGAATAAAAATGACAGGTAAACAAAAATGATTTTTCCATGCTGAGTAAAAAAAAAAGAAATAAAATCTGTTATCTTTTTTTTACCAAAAGAAATCAAACCAGACCAATATAAAAAGCCTTTTTAATTGCACAGCTATACAGAATGTAAACATCATTCTTACACAAGATGCTTCATATCACAGTTCCCTTGGTCTGTCTTTATTACTTGGTGAACTCTGCCTGATACTCCTTTATAGAGTCCAAACCTCTTGTCCTTGGGGGGGTGGGGGGGTTGTAATCAGTTCAATTAGCATAAATGGGCTCACCTTGACTTGCACATCCTGTAACTGAATAAACTTCACAGTAAATCCATGATCATTTTTACTTTTTTAGTATACGGTTTGAGAGCACCACAGTGAAAAGAAAATAGTTTAGTTCTTATTTAAATTTATTTACAACAAAAAACAGTAACTGTTATTTCAATATACCAAATAACTGTTGCTTTCATTGATATTGAGATTACCAAGAAGACCACAGTCAGAAGACATTGCAGTCCAGATCTGGTGCTCAGTATAAAATGCTACAGGGAGATGTGTAGCTGGTATTTTGAGCACCAGGAGTGAGGACAGGAAGGAGCACATGTCAGTGGATTGAAGCTAGTAAATAAAAAAAATAATGTAAAAAAAAGCTAGTTTTTTTTTCCTCCCGTTTGTGTTCCGTGTGTTCAATGTCTGAAGTGTCTCTCCACACAGCCCACACCTATGGCGTTGTCAGGGCATAAGCAGGACCGCCCCGATGGGGTTGCCAGACATAAGTGCGAACACCTCCCGTTGTTGACGGCACAGTAATTGTGCCCTGAGGAAGAGGAAGGAAAAGTCTGTGTTCATCGCTTGTAAGCAGACGATGCCAAAATAAGAACACAAAACACATGCATATGCACACAAAATGACAGAAAGAAAAAAAGACAGAAGACAAGGTCATGCTCTGAACTGTGTGACACTTGATGGAAGAGGGCCTGAGGTGGGGCGGGGCTCATTAGGGCAGCTGTTTTTTTTTTTTTTTTTTTTTTGGAAAGATCACTTATATTTTAATTCTTTTGTGTTTTCTTGTTTATTATTGGTGAAAACAAAGCTCCTTCTAGTCTGTTCAAAGGTCCAGTGTTTGAAAACAATCATTCATAAAACACTAAAGTTAATTTTGCATGCCAGTTACTGAACTGGTACCCCCCACATACCTCAATAAAGTAAGCTGCAGAACAACCTCAGGCCATCAGTCATCTTCAGTCAACTCCATCATATTAGTTAAGCTCCTTTAAGGCAGGGGAAATAAGGCTGCACACCCTGTATTAGAGGGCCAACACTACCAATAGGATACAAAACCGCTCAGCCACAGCCCACAGCCAAGCTATGAGACAAGAGGATTGAGCTAAAACCCCCAGCGCCCTGCTTGGTGCACTAATCAAACTATGGTCATGACAACCAGGGTTTCTACTGTGGCAGTTACACATACCTGCTGTACTAATTCACTTCACAAGCATACATTTTCTGTGCACCCCATCTTTTCAAAAAACAGCCAATTCCACATTAACACCCTTATCCACCCACTGCTCACACACTTTACACACTGCTCGCACCCACTGTCATTGTAAAGCCATAGAGCTGCACAACATATCAGTGAGGCCACAGTTTACCAAAGGTATCACATCCATGGCTTCATTACAAGCCCACCTGTTAGCAGTTGTGATTTTTATAACATGGTTGTTTTAAACAACTTGTGCTACATATTTATTTATTTATGACTAATTCATGATTGAAATACTTTGGTGGAGGTATAATTGTATATGACAGTGCCTATTGATTTCCCATACAAATATTGAGAACACCTCTCCACTTATTTAGTATGTTTGACTTTAAAATGACCCATTTACACCCCTGATGCTTGGGTTCCACAAAAGGTTTTCCAAAGGATCAATGGATCTGCCTGTGCATTTGCGTGTACCCTACACTGGCCTAGGATCCCGTCTAAGGTTACTCAACCTTATTCCCTGAGATTCCTGACCCTTTGTTGGATGAGCCATTTTAGAAAACGAACAAATGAAGAAACCTGCAGTTCACTGGGGACAACCATGAGGAGCAACACAGGCTAAAAAACATGCACAACTGAAAGCTGAGAAAGTTTTGGGAGTATATCTGTCATACCAGACGGACACTGGGCGTAGGCTGTGGTGATTCCATACAGTCGTGATTGTTTCTTGGGCTGGAAATCATCTGTCTCGGTTCCCGCAGAGCCATCCACCATGACCACAGCATTTCTGTAGTGCCACAGAAACCCCATGTCACTGCGTTACTCTGGTTTTTCCAAATGCTATGAGGCCAGAGTTGTGGCCCTTTTGGCACTTTTCACTCTTATTTACAAAGCTTCATGTTTGCTGAAGACATCCAGGTATTAACCCTGCCTGCTGTGAAAGCAAACATTGATCATGGAGCTATGTCCTTTTTGAGCCTCTGGGGAAACTCAGCCTTCTGTTTTCTGCTATATAAATTGCACTACCATATGTACCTTTATCGTTAAGAGATGCTCTTTGTCATGCACATTGAAGATGCACACCAGAGATACTAAGTGTATCCATGCCTGAAAAAAATTTCTGCATGACTCGTTTCAACAGATGTCTAGCTGTATAAAGGTATTGCAATTAAAACTGTGTATAAATAATAATAAGCTGCTGATTAGGCACAACCCTGTTGCTTAGCAAGATGAGAAAGGCCTACCTCCTCCAGTCGGTGTAGTATAGCTTCTCCCCATATGCTGTGATGCTGAAAGGGTACTGGATACCTTCCAAGACTTTCCTACGGTCACTGTAACTGGGGTTCATGCATTCCACCTTGTGGGTGCCTGTGTTTCAATGGATGACTTTTTTTACTGAAACCCTGTGATATAACGATCTTGTAGTGTCTACAGCAATAATGAGAGAAATGAGGCTCTGAAGCAGTTCACAGCCAGAAGGGATTGTTGTAAACTGTCAATCATTTAAACCATTTCCCATTGGCCGATTCCCACTGGGCTAAATGAGGCAGTGACAGAACAAGGGTAACCTTACCCACATTGATTTAAGGGCTCATTTCTCTCATCAATGGCCAAGGGTTTAAAGCAGACACATTTTATTGGGCCCATGAGGCCAAGTCTGAACAGTATGCAATCACCTATCTCTCAGAGCAGAAAAACAATGCAAACAATTATATTAATCTCTCCCCAACCTATGAAGTAAGGAAACATCCTAAACATTTGGATTTTTCACTTTTTATAGAAAGAGCCCATGTGAACTAGTAAGGATTTAATGCCCAGATTAAAACTAAAAACTAGGAAATATTCACTTCCCCTATATAAATAATCACTTCCCCTTAATAAATAAATATTTTAAACCCTGAAAACACTGTAACACTGCACTGAGCCATGAAACCACACATCTAACCTGCATCAGCCCAGCAGAGCAGGGAAGAATGGGGGTCGAAGGTCAAGCCATTTGGCAGCCCCAGGTTGTCCTTCACCAGCACCCTCCGGTTGGTTCCATCCATGTAGGAGGTTTCGATCTTTGGAGCATCTCTGTTCCAGTCCGCCCAGTAGAGATGACTAGCGGGGGAATAGAAAGACAGGTCTTCGATGAACTGTAAATTGTTATATTCCTTGTATCTCCTGAACTCTGGTGAGACACCATTTAAGTAACAAGGAAAGAGAATGTCAGTTTTGCTTGTTGGTTTTTTTGAGTCTGTGAATTTAAAGCAGATGTTAACTTTAGCCTTCATGAAGGTTGTACTGTACCTACTCCTGCCTCTCCCAGCAGACCTGACCCTGCATCACACATCACTGATAAAGTTTAATGTGTTTATTTTTCTTAGCCTTATCACTGGAATGTGGCCTACATTAATTACAAAAAATTTTCTGCAGTGGACAATTACAGGAAGCGTACATAGTAGACCAGAGGTCGTGCATTTTGTATTCATCTGTGACTGAGCTGTACATGCAGTCATTATATCACTGACATCAGAGTTTGGGAACAAATGACTTGCTAGCAATCGTATTTGTTCACAAATTACACTGGTGAGGGATCTGCTACATACTACTAGACAAATGTTACTTTATTTTGGGAAAGTACATGAAGCAGACCTTGCTGCCAGATTCGCTGCTGTCCTTTTCCTCACAGAGTCGTAATGCTGTGTGTAATTTCAAAGCAACTCTAGACCAGGGCAGCACAGCGGTTCAGTGGGTAGCGCTGTTGCCTCACACCTCTGATGACTGTGGCTTTGTATCTGGCTCTCAGCACTGTTTGTGGAGTTTGCGTTTCCTCCCTAAGCATGGGTGGGTTTCCTCTGGGTTCTCCAGTTTCCTTCCCCACAGTATAAAAACATGTGGGACTGGTGGATTGGACAGCCCAAATTGCAGTGTGTGTGTGTGTGTGTGTGTGTGTGTGTGTGTGTGTGTGTGTGTGTGTGTGTGTGTGTGTGTGTGAGAGTATAGAGCGAGAGATAGGCTAGAGAGGGGCTGTCTCGTGGGACGCTCTGTGTGAGTCACA
>JABJVR010008559.1:0-10558 GCA_025773905.1 Chitala chitala | reverse complement strand
CACAGGGACTTCCTTAGGTACTGGGCATGGACACCAGGTGAGGAGTGAGGGCACAGGGACTTCCTTAGGTACTGTTTAAGTGTAGGACCTGGGTGCAGGTGAGCAGGAACAATGAGATCAAGGAAGGGTAAGGGCAAAATGTGGACTGGAGCATCATGAAACAGGGACAAAACCAGGACAACCAGGATCTAGGAAGAGGAGGTGCAAGACTGAACTGTGACAAAGATCCCATTTTACATTCTTTGTATCTATTGTATTGTCAAAAATGACTAAACTGCTTGAATGGAGTTCCCCAAGACAATGACCGCACAGCTGCTGCTGACAGAAAGGGAAAACAGGACTGAGATTCCAGGGAGACAGACACATTTCACAGCATTTAACTCTATACTTTTCTGATAAATGTTATAACCTGGGTTCTTGGGGTTTCTGTGCATCTCAGACACAATAACCCCTCCTGCTAATGACTGCTGTTTCCTGGAAGACTCTGTCCGACACGTCAGGAGAACCATACGTGAACACCAAGCCAGTAAAGCTGAAACCAAAGAGCCTGGTGGCGTAAGCCATGCAATTAGTGATTCATAAAATGTTCAGGATTCTTCTGGCCCCCATCAACAGCTGATGGTCGCTAGGGCGATGCCGGATCTGCTTTAGCTGCAGGTCAGAAACAGACAGCTGATGGTCGCTAGGGCGATGCCGGATCTGCTTTAGCTCCTGTGAACACTTCTGCACAGATTTTCACTACGTCACACACCTGTCAGGACTTTTTAATGAATCACCATTGCTGTTGCCTTTTAGTGTACTCCACTAACAGCTGGAGGGACAGGTGACATTTGAGAATAGAAGTGTTACTTCAGCGTCGCTTACTTCTAATCATTAGGAAGTGTGGTTTTCAAAGTGCTTTACAGCCCATCACCATGTTGCAAGTTGGCAAGTTACAAAATGTGTGAAGTTATTTTGAAATGAGCTAATTTGTACTAATAGTGGTGGACCCACATTATTTCTCGTGATTTTGCTCCTTGAAGAAATGTTTATTGGTACATAACAGCTGAATCTGTAAGCACACACAAAATGGCACGCGTACACACACACACACACACACACACACACACACACACACACACACATTTCCCAGATGATCGCTTCTTTCTCAGAGATTGTGCAAGGGACACAGTCATTATTTGTAGTTTGCCGTCTTTGCTCTGGAGGAAAATGTAAAAAATGAAAAATGTGAACAGAATAAATGTCAGCTGGGGTTATACACTGGTGCGATTGAAAAGTTAGCTTTTCACAGAAAAAAACACAAGCTGTACATATACAGTATGACAGGTGTACATTACAGTGTCACAGCTGTGTGTGTACAGTGTCACAGCTGTGTGTGTACAGTGTCACAGCTGTGTGTATGCTATATCATATGGACTCTGTACATGTGTCTGTGCCAGAGCCAGATCCAGCTCAGATGTCTGAGAGCATCCCTGGACCTGAGAGGCTGTGTGATCTAATCAAACACCAACACGCTAATAACACTGTAAGAAAAAAGCTGTGAATGCAGGAGGCCTGTATCTCAGCACACATGTTACAGGGCTTTCATCTTACATCAATCTCACCTTAACATCTCAGCAATGCAAGTGGAGGTGAATCTGAACAAAAGACTACTCTCTCCACCAACCCCACCCTCATGCCTGGTGGTTCTTTCAAACACATCACTGTCTTACTCCACTGTCCACTTTACCCACAAGGCTGTGAAACCCATCGTGACCTCTTGGCTTTTATGGAGTTTGATATCATGTGACAGGCAGCCAGCGATCGGATTCCTGCTTTACTGCTTGCTCCTGCTTCCAGGTAAATGTCAGGTGAATGGCTGAAAAATGGCGAGGAGAGAATAGATGAAGAACAGCGGGGGCTTTTCTCATGCTCCTCATCGTCACTGCTCTTTATTTGGTGCAGTATCCTTAATGAGCAAATGAGCAGGTGTTTCATTAATTGATTCGGCGTTCATAGCCTGGAGGAGTGACGTCTGACTGAAAGAAGTGATCCTCGTGACCTGAGAACGTCCCTCATCAGCTGTGCGTCATTCTCACCCACCCGATATGGGACCTGACACACCTTTCACCTGCTCACAATACTCGCCTTGGCAACGCTGCTCCCCTTGGCTGGAATGCGATGAGTGCGGAGTGGGCCGGCTAATCCCCAGCAGCTCGTTGTGCAGAAATTAAGAGCCTGCAGCCACGCTCAGTTTAATTAGTACCCAGTCGCAGCCCACGGAACGGTGGAGAAATGTGAGCGTGGGGCGCGTGATTAATTAGCTTGTCCTTCACAGAAGGCAGCCTTACACGCAAGGAGAGGAGAAATGCAGGAAAGCTGAACTGACTAATGTGACCGGGGCTGTGTAGAAGTTTCCAGAGATCCTGCTACACACACCAATTCCCTGTTCTCTACTTGTGTGTGCTCTCAAGATTCTTACTGTGCATTTGTAAACTCTACTGTTTCAGTGCTGCCAACGATGTTCACTGAGCTAAAGATTTGAGTGCCTCATTTGGAGGACTAATCGTGCTCTTGTCCTGACTACCAGGGGATTCTCACCGTAACACTTTCACTGCCACTACACCTACACAAATTTAAACGCATATACATGTTTTGTTAGTCTTACTGTTTAACATCAATTTAATTATTTGTCTTTGTTTTATAAACACACATACTGTTTACATATACCCATTCACACATTTAAAGATTCATGTGAGTTTATTAATGACACAATTACTGTATTTAAGTGTGACTCAGTCTAAAATACAAAGTGTCTAGTAGATGGTGTGTGTGTTAGTGACACGGCAGTAATAAAATGCTCTAAATTTTTTCTTAGAAACATGGTTAAAAAAAGGCTGTGGCAGTAATAATGGTTGTGTAATATCAAGGTCGTTGTTTTCCCTGTATTTTTCAGAGGCGATGCAGCTGTATGTATTTAAGGACAAAAGTAGGGTAATAAGGCTGTGCCGAGGGGGTGTGGTTTTGGTTCGTAAACAGCTGCTTCAATGCCCATCAAAGGGCCTGTTTCTAACAAACACCTACACCTGTTGTACCAGGAGATGCATGTTAAAATGTGTTTTCTCATTAAGCAGATGTAAGCTGCATCTAGGCCTTGTTTGTAATATTCATTGATAAGGAGTTTTTCTGGGTCAGCTTCATTGCTGTGCTCTGTAACACACAGAACCTCACTAGGCCATTTTGTGTTGGAAATGCAAGTCTCTGGTCTGAGGGCTCTCCAATTTAGTATTTACCGAACAAAAGCACAGCCCTGGTTTGACTGTTCTCTGTCCCTACAGTTACCTACCAACTATAGCTGCTTGTTGTTGCAGTTTTGAGGAGACATTTTAAGATTACCAATTTCAAATCTGCAAATGAGAAGTTATAAGCCAGCATTTTCTGACATGAATAGTAATGCACCATGCCCTTTTCTCTTTGCAATTTTAAAATTACTTTTATTAACAACAGAGAATTTTTCTGTCAACATCTGGTGTTTCTGCAGTGTTGCCACATTTTGTCTAGGTGGTGTTGCTTGTGTGACCATGCCCCCTTGTTATCTTGTCTCATTTCCTTATTACCTCATTTGTTGTTGTCTGAGTATTTGCACCTGGTGGTTATCTCCTGCGTGTCACTATTTAGGTTTGGTGTTTCCCCTCCTTTGGTGTTTGGTATTGAAGTCTGTTGGCTGTTTCTTCCATGTTCTCGGTTTGCCCTAGTGTTCTGCTGTGTGCTCCTGCCTCGTCATACATCCTCCTCTCCGCCAAACTCAGCATTTGAAGACAGTGGTCACATTTCAGGCAGCCATGTTGAAGGCGAGACATGGAGGACACACTGCTACGTGCCCGAGCAAACGTCACGTGACGCACAGCAAACGTCATATGTGGAAGAATACAGGCCAATAGCTGCCAGCGTGATTTATTTAAAAATACAGGCTGCGCTGACCCACGGTGTCCACCTCCTAATCCAAAGTGATGGCTACACATGCCAGGGCAGGACAAGGAATGAGAAAACACTTGTGTGGAACATGGAGGGACACGGTGGACATTGGCAGCTTTGGCCAGCTCACGTGCTGGTTAATTACAAAGAAATATTCACACTGCAATTCTTTCATTTGCGCTGGATAAATTAATGAAATTATCTCAGGGTTTTTAACTCTCTGGATTTTTCTGACAGGTTTTCTTGCTTGTGATTTTTTTTTTCTCTGGTTGATTTCTAAAGACTTTTTGTGTCGTGTCTTATTACAATCCAACTATTACAAAGACAGAAGAGCAATAAAAGCCACATTGATGAGTAGCTCAGAAAACTGGCACTTGAACTGACTCTGAATTAGAGAAGCAAAAGCGAGTCCCATGTGACTGAACTTGAACCCTGAGTATGTGCTTCTCTCTCTCTCCTGGGGCACAGCTCTGTGACCAGAAGGCTAATCAGCACATTGCATTTTTCACAGGAAGCCGTGCATCTTAACATGTGCAGCGTGCATTTTCTGCCCATTGCAGGTTTTTTGCTAAGTGCTAATGAGCCTGTGGGGAAATCCAGTCTTCCCCTGCTAACGTTCAGCACCTTGCTAAACAGCTTTGTCACTCACTTCATGAGCACATTTTGTTTATGAGGCCATTTGCTTTGATCTGGTGCTGTGGGGTCAGCAAAAATAAGCTCTGGTTTGTTTTCCTCTGTCCTTCAGCTGACCTCTGATCTTCTTGTGCTTCTTCTGGCAGAGCTATACCTACCTGAGGTATCTTCTTGTACTTCTCCTGGCAGAGCTATACCTACCTGAGGTATCTTCTTGTACTTCTCCTGGCAGAGCTATACCCACCTGAGGTATCTTCTTGTACTTCTCCTGACAGAGCTATACCTACCTGAGGTATCTTCTTGGGGTGCTGAAAATCATGTAATGTTCACAGGAACACGTGTACGCATGTTAGGGAAGACTTATTTACTTTACTGCAATCCAGTTACGTATCAACCTGCAAGACAGCTCCACAGTCATTGACTTTGAGGTTAGAGATCCAGTCTTTATCATCTTATCTCTCTTAACCCCCTTTCATCCTGAGTCTCTGGCTCTCTATGGTGGGCAGACCTTCCTGGTTTTTCTACTCAGTGCAGGTCTAGCACACTCACAGGAGCTGTCTGTCATGGGATATATGTCATCCCTAGTGTCCACACTCGTCCCACCTTGATGTGGGTGAAAGGCACCAGTTAATGGCTTTCCAGAGAACCTCACGAGACCATGAATTGTGGTTGTTGAAAAATGAATGAAAATACACATTTTGGTAAAAAAAGCATCTGAATCCTAAGTTGAAGTTTCCAAAATGAGAAGTGTAAGATATCCACCTTTAGCTTCCACAAGATGTTTTGTCACACAGGCACATGTAGCCCAGACTGTGGCTCTGTACACATTATCTTGCAGAAACATGGCCCAGTGTCCCCGTTACTTCTCCTTGTCCTCACCACCAGCTGCCCTGCCATGTTCCTGTTTAAGAAGTGCAGTGAGAATCTGTTGCTATGGAGATCGACCATATCACACCCGTTACAGCGATGAACATAAACCATTTCCAGGAGCAGAGACTATCACGTGACAGGGCAGCAGGATGTAAATTAGATGCCTTCAGTTTATAAAACTGACCGCAGTTTCCTTGAGGTAAACATGCTGCTGTTGAAGTTCTGAGACCACATTTCACATTTTTTGTCTGCTTCTCTGTAGCTGCGGAGCAGTTTGACAGTAAGGGTGAGTGGTGGTTATTTACACCCTATGGTATGACATGACTGTTCATTGTCATCTCAGTGCTAGGATGTCACGGTCACCAGCCTAGCAGCTGTTCACCACAGGGTGTGGATGACACAGCCTTTCCCATGGCACAGATAACAACACAGCCTGTCCCCAAAGCAGGAGGTGTCACTCCTACCTCTACATGTAAGCCCTCAGCCCAAGCATGTTTAAACACATCACTTTGTCTTTGCCCAGTCAGTGTGGCTGCCCAGACCGCAGTGTAACAGTGGATGCTGGAAATGATCAACAGATGTTCTGTTTGGGTTTCAGCGGGGGGCTTATTTTCAAGGTTGCATTGTGTTCTTCTGACATTGTGTCCTTCTGACAGTTGTATTCTTGGAGATTGGGGACGGGATCCAATCATAGGCAGTTGCGTATTGCAGTTCAGGTGTGGCTGGCTTGGTACGACCAGAGAAATCTAATTTCCCTGCTGACCTTCTGATCAGCTGAGCCCATTTGGGAGAGGGCATGGGTGTGATCAGCCATGTGATCCCATATACATGCCATAAAGCAGCCATGTCTATGAGTTTAGAGCTTTCACTGTCTCTGTGGGGAAAAGGCTGAGAATACCTGGAAATGAAAACTTTAGCCACAACCCCCAAAAAACAAATCTTTTAGCATTTTTATCTGTTGATAAACAAACCCTCCTGTGCAAAAACTGTGTTTTGTTTGTCCATTAAGGATTATATTACTCTTAAACAGACTACTGGCAGGGGCTGGCTGGTGTTTATGTTGGCTGTGTGTAACATGACTGAGTAGATTGTGTTTGGGAATTAGTGTTCCTTTCAAAACATGTCATCAGTGACATGTTGAGAAGCTTAATATCAAGACCCTCTTTGCACTCCACTTCTTCAGCACACATTTCACACAGTTTCACACACAGCAGCCCCTCTTTCTGAACAGCTGTCAGAAAACTACTGAAAGTGAGAAAAAGATTAAAACCTGGAAGAGGAAGCAGGAAGACTGGGACAGGAAATAGAAAAACTGGGACAGGAAGCTGGTTAGGAAACAGGAAAAGTAGGAGAGGAAACTTGAGGACTAGGACAGGAAGGCAGAAAACATGGAATAGTGAAATAGGAACAGGAATACTGGGACAGGAAACATGAATATTAGGACAGGAAATAAGAATACAGGGACAGGAAACAGAAATATTGGGAAAGGAAATGGTTATACTGGGACAGGAAATAGGAATAAGGACAGGAAGCTGAGTTGACAACACTGTCCATGTTGTTATAACCAGGCTAAGAGGGTTTTAATGAATGTAGGATGAGACAGTATTTACAAATCTCCCTATACTCCCTATGTGATGCATTTCCTTCATCTTAAAACCATGTGTTTTTGTCAACTATCACTTTGGATCATGCTTTGTTTTGTTTTAAATTACCTCTAGGGGGCCCTCTCATTCTCTGGAAGTTCTGATTTAGTCTTCATGTTGTCTGGGTGGAGAGAAGGAAAAGCCCATTCACCTATATCTTGTGTTTACTAGCTTTAGCGGATGTTAGTGTTGTCCCACTGGGCTGATCGGCGGCGTGTGAAAGCAGGATAAAGCGGGTGCTTTAATTGGCCATGTCCTGACAGCACGCGCATGGGGAGGTGGAAGCAGACGCAGGCTGTGTTAACCATGTGAGTCTGAAGCTGTTGTCACTGTTGTCAGCTTCAGACATCCCTGCCAGCCCTGAACAGCAGCTCACGGTGACAAAGTTAAAACGTTATTTAATGCAGCCCAATTTCCTCAGGGAAATCAACAGAGGTACTTATATATAGGCTTTAGAGCTTCATTATTTGTTTAAAATCAATATGTGATTTATTTTATTTATTGCTGTGTTAAAATCTGCCCACGCAATATTGACTATGTCCTGACAGAAGATTTACAGAAACACGCTATGGTGACGTTAGGAGCATTCATCAGGTATGATCTTCAGCTCACGGGCAGCTTGCGTGAGCAGACCAAAAACAGAACTAAACTGAATGCCAAATGTCAGACAAAGGGCAGGAAAACGATATGTGCTCTTGTGTTTGTGAAAATGTGCAAGGCGACAGTACTGTTTCCCATGTCCGTGGTGTTAGCAGGATCACAGTATTTATTATGCTGAAGAACTCATGAATGTACGAATGTCTGTGCTTATAATAATGTACACACAGTGGTAGTAGATAAATGACTTACTCTTCACCTGTCTGTTGTCTGATGTGAGCTTCCTCACCAGACTGAATACTGTTTCCCTCCACGATCCCGTCACATTTCAGCTCTGGTGCGGCACCTTCGGTGACACGTTGTACAGAGTAGTGCGTGACTCTTAGGACAGGAGTCTGACTTACAGAGGTGACGTTATAGCTCTAACTCAATTTGTATTTTTTGCCACTGTTGTTTGTGAGCAGAAGTGTAATTAATTTTACATTGTAAAGCAGCCTTTGAGAGTTCAGGGGGGTCATGGCATACAGAGATAAGCCGATAACATGGTGCTGATTTTATATCATTCTCCTTCATCATCCCATTTATAGTCAGAGAGGCATAGTGGACAGCACGGGCAGCATTGTGGAGACTGGTTTTAATGGTCCCTACGAGGGCCTGATGTCACAGAAAGCAGTTAAAAGACGTGTACTGGTGCCAGTATCTGGTTTTATGAGGGAGATGCAAACCTTGTCTTGATGTGATAGCGTGGGTCCTGGTTTGGATGTCTTTCTGCCAATCACACGTTGCCCCTTCTGTATTTTGGACTCTATGCCAAACTCAGCACCTGTAACATTTCAGCTGGTCCTTCAATGCTTTGTCTCTAACCAACGTTTTCGTGACCCAGTGACTGGTTGTCATAGCAATACGGGCAAGAGGACTGCAGATCTCTTCATTAAAGGGCAGTAATGCTGTTGGTGGAACCAGTAATTCTTATGTTACTTCTTCCTTGTTATTTAAAATGCTGCTACCTGTGATGGCTATGAGGAGTTCAAAGCATTGCTAATAAAGATTAACTCTGAATGAATGAAATATGACAATGTACATGCTGTTAGTACAGTCCAATTTTATATTTGTATGTTGTAATGCATTGTATATTTTCAGTTTGTCTTCAACATCCTCTTATGGTAGTTTATGACTGCTTGTATTGTTGTTTCCGTGACTGAAGGAGGCTCCTCACATATCTGTTAGTATGCCCTGTGCTCCTCTGTGACTCCTCATGTTTCTGTTAGCATTCCCTGTACTTCTTCGTGGCTTTTTCTCTGAGGTACAAGGGTACCAGTGTGATTCTTCCCACCCACTGCATTTTCTCCAGAGGTTGTGATTTCATTCTGTTGCAGACCACAGAGTCTTGGTGTGCCTAACTCAGACAAACACACGTCAGAGTGAATCTTTGTGAAGTTACACCTGTGCGGCCTCAACACAGTAACAAGCCCAACGTTCTGACATTTTTAAAAGTGGTTCTTACCTGATATATCAGCTGGCCCTCTTCACAATGTGCATGAGTGAGTGATTAAAACGATAAGGGGGCACAGGTGAAGTCAGTGTCCACACATGCTGATCTGGACTTCTCTGCACACTGTTGACGTTTTTCAAACTATTTTAATAACTTGAGGTGCAATGATGGAACATACTGACATCAAATGGAAATTTAAATAGATCATAACACTCTCAGCATGTGTTTGAAAAAATTTCTTAACAGTCATTTTAGTACTTATGAAACCAGCATACTGTTTTAGTATGATGTGGTGTTATTGCTTACAAAGTCAATTTTCCCCCCTCCCACTGGGAAGAATATATTAATTAAAATTTTAGCCATTGTGTGCACAGAATAAGTGTTAATTACATTAGGAATTGTAGCACAAAGCGCTTATTTCAACATCCTTATCATCTTTCTAGTGCATTTGACAATTGCCAAATGGGCTTCAATCTTCTGATTTCACTAAAAACAAATCAGAACCCAATGGTAATTACAGAAGCTGGCTTTCATTTTAATTGAGAGGTTGATGCTTCCTAACCTCACGTGTGGCCTGGACTTCATGGTCTGCTTTTTCCTCCCATCTCAAGGTGATTTTTCTTTATTTAATTCCACAGAATGTTGTGGACATTCTTTCCTGAATTCCATGAATTATACTCTCATGACTGTAAATCTTTGCATTTTTGCATGTCGGTGCCTTTTGTCTTTTCACCATTTTTATCTTTGCATAAACTGCTAATGTAACAGCAGCAGTTAATTAAAAGGAATCTGCATGCAGGATACATTTTAATGGTTAACGGACAAATAAACATACTTTTTATGAGATTCATAAAGAATGGAGGATTCCTTAGGTTTGAAGACTGCAATGCATTGTGGGAGATCTTTACTCTGAGCTCACATGCTTTTTTGGCCTGTTTCTACTATGTACATGAAGATGGAATTGACCTTTTTTAAAAATGGTATTCATGCCATGTATTAAGCTCGTTGTATATGTCAGCTTACATGAGTGACATGCACATTGCAGAATACAAATACAACATTCAGAGCACGGGATGGGACGGTCCTGAGCACACTACTGGTGCTGCCACATGTCAACCACTAATGACAGCTTTTCTGTGTGCATGCTGGTATTTTCAGAGATGCAGCAAATGTACAGTGTGAAATGATGATCCATGCTGGTATCTTGGGTGTCATTAACCGGAGGCCTATGAGATTGGCTTCAGCACCAGGAGCAAAGGAGGACTTATTTTGTGCTATTTATATAAAATTATTTGGAACAATCCAACTCTCTATAAGTATCACTACTATCTGTAATGTTAGGATGCCCAGGAGGGGCTGGGCAGCCAGT